>JAFBJY010000666.1:0-11037 GCA_016801885.1 Toxotes chatareus | reverse complement strand
TTTTGACCTCAAAATGTCATAAAAACGCCATAGTATAGTATATGCTTTTTTTCGCCAAAAAAGTCAAAAATTTTTTGACCTCAAAATGTCATAAAAAATCATAGTATAGTATAGTATATGCCGCCAAAAAGTCAAAAAATTTTTGACCTCAAAATGTCATAAAAAAACGCTATAGTATAGTATATGCTTTTTTCGCCAAAGTCAAAAAATTTTTTTTTGACCTCAAATGTCATAAAAAACGCTATAGTATAGTAAGGCGCTTTAATCGCCAAAAAAGTCAAAAAAATTTTTTGACCTCAAAATGTCATAAAAAACGCCATAGTATAGTAAGGCGCTTTTTTTCGCCAAAAAGTCAAAAAATTTTTGACCTCAAAATGTCATAAAAAACGCTATAGTATAGTAAGGCGTCAAATCGCCAAAAAAAGTCAAAAATTTTTTTGACCTCAAAATGTCATAAAAAACGCTATAGTATAGTAAGGCTTTTTTCGCCAAAAAGTCAAAAAATTTTTTGACCTCAAAATGTCATAAAAACGCCATAGTATAGTATACGCCAAAATCGACAAAAAAAGTCAAAAATTTTTTGACCTCAAATGTCATAAAAAACGCTATAGTATAGTATATGCCAAAATCGCCAAAAAAGTCAAAAAACGCTTTTTTGACCTCAAAATGTCATAAAAACGCTATAGTATAGTAAGGCGTTTTTTTCGGCGCCAAAAGTCAAAAATTTTTTGACCTCAAAATGTCATAAAAAACGTCATAGTATAGTATAGGCTTTTTCGCCAAAAAAAGTCAAAAAATTTTTGACCTCAAATGTCATAAAAAAACGCCATAGTATAGTATATGCTGCTTTTTTCTCGCCAAAAAAGTCAAAAAAATTTTTGACCTCAAAATGTCATAAAAAAACGCCATAGTATAGTAATGCCAAAAATCGCCAAAAAGTCAAAAAATTTTTTTTGACCTCAAAATGTCATAAAAAAAACGCTATAGTATAGTATGCTAGTTTTTCGGCCAAAAAAGTCAAAAAAATTTTTGACCTCAAAATGTCATAAAAAACGTCATAGTATAGTAAGGCGCCAAAATCGGCAAAAAAGTCAAAAATTTTTTGACCTCAAATGTCATAAAAACGCCATAGTATAGTAAGGCGCGTTTCGCCAAAAAGTCAAAAATTTTTTGACCTCAAATGTCATAAAAAAACGCTATAGTATAGTAAGGCGCAAATCGCCAAAAGTCAAAAAATTTTTTTTGACCTCAAATGTCATAAAAAACGCTATAGTATAGTAAGGCAAATTTTCGGCTAAAAAAAAGTCAAAAAATTTTTTGACCTCAAAATGTCATAAAAAACGCTATAGTATAGTAAGGCGTTTTTTTTCGCCAAAAAGTCAAAAAAATTTTTGACCTCAAAATGTCAAAAAAACGCCATAGTATATAAGGAAGGCCAAAATCACAAAAAAAGTCAAAATTTTTGACCTCAAAATGTCATAAAAACGCTATAGTATAGTAAGGCGTTTTTTTCGCCAAAAAAGTCAAAAAATTTTTGACCTCAAATGTCATAAAAAAACGCTATAGTATAGTAGCAGGCTTTTTTCGCCCAAAAAGTCAAAATTTTTTTGACCTCAAAATGTCATAAAAAACGCCATAGTATAGTATATGCTTTTTTTCGCCAAAAGTCAAAAAATTTTTGACCTCAAATGTCATAAAAAACGCTATAGTATAGTAAGGCCAAAATCGCCAAAAAGTCAAAAATTTTTTTGACCTCAAATGTCATAAAAAACGCTATAGTATAGTAAGGCCAAAATTTTCGGCCAAAAAAGTCAAAAATTTTTTTTGACCTCAAAAAGTCAAAAAAACGCTATAGTATAGACCCAAAATGTCATAAAAAGTCAAAATTTTTGACCTCAAAATGTCATAAAAAACGCTATAGTATAGTAAGGCGTTTTTTCGCCAAAAAGTCAAAAAATTTTTTTGACCTCAAAATGTCATAAAAACGCCATAGTATAGTATATGCTTTTTTCGCCAAAAAGTCAAAAATTTTTTGACCTCAAAATGTCATAAAAAACGCTATAGTATAGTAAGTATGTTTTTCGCCAAAAAAGTCAAAAAAACGTCATTTTTGACCCTCAAATGTCATAAAAACGCCATAGTATAGTAAGGCGGCAAAATTTTTATATAGCCAAAAAGTCAAAAAATTTTTTGACCTCAAAATGTCATAAAAACGCTATAGTATAGTAAGGCCAAAATCAGCCAAAAAAGTCAAAAATTTTTTGACCTCAAATGTCATAAAAACGCTATAGTATAGTATATGTTTTTTCGGCCAAAAGTCAAAAATTTTTGACCTCAAAATGTCATAAAAAAACGCTATAGTATAGTAAGGCCAGTTTTTTCGGCCAAAAGTCAAAAAATTTTGACCTCAAAATGTCATAAAACGCCATAGTATAGTAAGTTTTTTCGCCAAAAAAGTCAAAAAATTTTGACCTCAAAATGTCATAAAAACGCCATAGTATAGTAAGGCATGCAAAATCGGCAAAAAAGTCAAAAAAATTTTTTGACCTCAAAATGTCATAAAAAACGCTATAGTATAGTAAGGCTTTTTTCGCCAAAAAGTCAAAAATTTTTTTGACCTCAAATGTCATAAAAAACGCCATAGTATAGTATAGGCGCCAAATCGCCAAAAAAAGTCAAAAAATTTTTGACCTCAAAATGTCATAAAAAACGCTATAGTATAGTAATGCGTTTTTTCGCCAAAAAAAGTCAAAAATTTTTGACCTCAAATGTCATAAAAACGCCATAGTATAGTAGTATGTTTTTTCGCCAAAAGTCAAAAATTTTTTCACCTCAAAATGTCATAAAAAAACGCTATAGTATAGTATATGCATTTTTCGCCAAAAAAGTCAAAATTTTTTTGACCTCAAAATGTCATAAAAAACGCTATAGTATAGTAAGGCTGTTTTTGCGCCAAAAAAGTCAAAAATTTTTTGACCTCAAATGTCATAAAAACGCCATAGTATAGTAGGCGTATGAATCGCCAAAAAGTCAAAAATTTTTGACCTCAAATGTCATAAAAAAAACGCCATAGTATAGTAAGGCGCAAAATTTCGCCAAAAAAAGTCAAAAAATTTTTTGACCTCAAATGTCATAAAAAACGCTATAGTATAGTAAGCCTTTCAAAAAAGTCAAAAAAAATGTCAAAAAAACGCCATTTTTGACCCTCAAAATGTCATAAAAAACGCTATAGTATAGTAAGGTTTTTCGCCAAAAAAGTCAAAAAATTTTTTTGACCTCAAAATGTCATAAAAACGCCATAGTATAGTATACTGTTTCGCCAAAAAAGTCAAAAAATTTTTTTGACCTCAAAATGTCATAAAAAACGCCATAGTATAGTAAGGGCGTCTTTTTTCGCCAAAAAAGTCAAAAATTTTTTTGACCTCAAATGTCATAAAAAACGCCATAGTATAGTATAGGCCAAAATTTCCGCAAAAAAGTCAAAAATTTTTTTGACCTCAAATGTCATAAAAAACGCCATAGTATAGTAAGGCGTTCGCCAAAAAAAGTCAAAATTTTTTTGACCTCAAATGTCATAAAAAACGCCATAGTATAGTAAGGCAAAATCGCCAAAAAAGTCAAAAAATTTTTTGACCTCAAAATGTCATAAAAAACGCTATAGTATAGTAGGCTAAGGCGCCAAAAAAAAAGTCAAAAAATTTTTGACCTCAAAATGTCATAAAAAACGCCATAGTATAGTAAGGCTGCCGCCAAAAGTCAGCCTCAAATGTCATAAAACGTCATAGTATAGGCCAAAAAAAGTCAAAAATGTCATAAAAATTTTTTACCTCAAAATGTCATAAAAAACGCTATAGTATAGTATATGCGCCAAATCGCCAAAAAAGTCAAAATTTTTTGACCTCAAAATGTCATAAAAAAACGCCATAGTATAGTAAGGCCAAAATCGGCCAAAAAGTCAAAAAATTTTTTTGACCTCAAAATGTCATAAAAACGCTATAGTATAGTAAGGCGCCAAATCGGCTGCAAAAGTCAAAAAAATTTTTGACCTCAAATGTCATAAAAAACGCCATAGTATAGTAAGGCGCCAAAATCGCCAAAAAAGTCAAAAAAATTTTTTGACCTCAAATGTCATAAAAAAAACGCCATAGTATAGTAGTATGCTTTTTTCGGCCAAAGTCAAAAATTTTTGACCTCAAAATGTCATAAAAAACGCCATAGTATAGTAAGGCCAAAATCGCCAAAAGTCAAAAAATTTTTTTAGTACCTCAAAATGTCAAAAATGTCAAAAAACGCCATAGTATAGTAAGGCGCAAATCGCCAAAAAAGTCAAAAATTTTTGACCTCAAAATGTCATAAAAACGCTATAGTATAGTAAGGTCTTTTTTCGCCAAAAAAAAACGTCAAAAAATTTTTTTAACCCTCAAAATGTCATAAAAAACGCCATAGTATAGTAAGGCCAAAATCGCCCCAAAAGTCAAAATTTTTTTACCTCAAAATGTCATAAAAAACGCTATAATAGTAGCTCAAAAAAAGTCAAAATTTTTTTTGTCGACCTCAAATGTCATAAAAAACGCTATAGTATAGTAAGGCGCTTTTTTCGCCAAAAAGTCAAAAAATTTTGACCTCAAATGTCATAAAAACGCCATAGTATAGTAAGGCGCAAAATTCGCCAAAAAAGTCAAAAATTTTTTTGACCTCAAAATGTCATAAAAACGCTATAGTATAGTAAGGCGTTTTTTCACAAAAAGTCAAAAAATTTTTGACCTCAAATGTCATAAAAAAACGCTATAGTATAGTAAGGCTTTTTTTCGCCAAAAAGTCAAAAATTTTTGACCTCAAAATGTCATAAAAAACGCTATAGTATAGTAAGGCGTGGCGCCAAAATCGGCAAAAAAGTCAAAAAATTTTTTGACCTCAAATGTCATAAAAAACGCTTATAGTATAGTAAGCCAAAATCGCCAAAAAAGTCAAAAAATTTTTTGACCTCAAAATGTCATAAAAAACGCCATAGTATAGTAAGGCATGCCAAAATCGGCAAAAGTCAAAAATTTTTTGACCTCAAATGTCATAAAAAAAATAGTATATAGTATAGTAATTTTTGCCTCAAAATGTCAAAAAGTCAAAATTTTTGACCTCAAAATGTCATAAAAACGTCATAGTATAGTAGTATGCCAAATCGCCGCAAAAAAGTCAAAAAATTTTTGACCTCAAATGTCATAAAAAACGCTATAGTATAGTAAGGCGTCAAAATTTTTTTTACCTCAAAAAAGTCAAAAAATTTTTTGACCTCAAAATGTCATAAAAAATGCTATAGTATAGTAGTAGGCTTTTTTCGCCAAAAAGTCAAAATTTTTTTGACCTCAAAATGTCATAAAAAAACGCCATAGTATAGTATGTTCGCCAAAAAGTCAAAAAATTTTGACCTCAAAATGTCATAAAAACGCTATAGTATAGTAAGGCGCTTTTTTTCGCCAAAAAAGTCAAAAAAATTTTTTGACCTCAAATGTCATAAAAACGTCATAGTATAGTAAGGCCAAAATCGCCAAAAAGTCAAAAATTTTTTTGACCTCAAAATGTCATAAAAAACGCTATAGTATAGTATATCGCTTTTTTTCGGCCAAAAAAGTCAAAAAAATTTTTAGACCTCAAAATGTCATAAAAACGCCTCATAGTATAGTAAAAAACGCTATAGTATAGTATATGCTGCTGCCAAAAAGTCAAAAAAATTTTGACCTCAAAATGTCATAAAAAACGCCATAGTATAGTAAGGCCAAAATCGGCAAAAAAGTCAAAATTTTTTTTTTGACCTCAAAATGTCATAAAAAACGCCATAGTATAGTATGCGTTTTTTCGCCAAAAGTCAAAATTTTTTGACCTCAAAATGTCATAAAAAACGCCATAGTATAGTAAGGCGCTTTTTTTTTCAGCCAAAAAGTCAAAAAATTTTTTGACCTCAAAATGTCATAAAAAACGCCATAGTATAGTAAGGCGTCAAATCGCCAAAAAAGTCAAAAACCTCAAAATGTCATAAAAAACGTCATAGTATAGTCAAAAATGTCATAAAAAATTTTTTTTGACCTCAAAATGTCATAAAAAAACGTATAGTATAGTATAGGCTGGCCAAAAAAGTCAAAAAATTTTTGACCTCAAAATGTCATAAAAAACGCTATAGTATAGTAGCATGCTTTTCACAAAAGTCAAAAAATTTTTTGACCTCAAATGTCATAAAAAACGCCATAGTATAGTAAGTATGCAAAATCGCCAAAAAAGTCAAAATTTTTTGACCTCAAAATGTCATAAAAAACGCCATAGTATAGTATAGCGCCAAATCGCCAAAAAAGTCAAAAATTTTTGACCTCAAAATGTCATAAAAAACGCTATAGTATAGTAAGGCTCGGCCAAAAAAGTCAAAAAATTTTTGACCTCAAAATGTCATAAAAACGCCATAGTATAGTAAGGCTGCCGCCAAAAAAAGTCAAAATTTTTTTTGACCTCAAAATGTCATAAAAAACGCTATAGTATAGTAAGGCTTTTTTTCTCGCCAAAAAGTCAAAAAATTTTTGACCTCAAAATGTCATAAAAACGCTATAGTATAGTAAGGCGCAAAATCGCCAAAAAAGTCAAAAAATTTTTTTTTGACCTCAAATGTCATAAAAACGCTATAGTATAGTATATGCAAAATCGCCAAAAAGTCAAAAATTTTTTGACCTCAAAATGTCATAAAAAACGCTATAGTATAGTATATGCGTCAAAAAATTCTGCCAAAAAAGTCAAAAAAATTTTTGACCTCAAAATGTCATAAAACGCCTATAGTATAGTAAGGTCCATGCAGTAAGGCGGCAAAAAAAGTCAAAAAAATTTTTGACCTCAAATGTCATAAAAACGCTATAGTATAGTATAGGCTTTTGTTCGCCAAAAAGTCAAAATTTTTTGACCTCAAATGTCATAAAAACGCTATAGTATAGTAAGGCCAAAATCGCCAAAAAAGTCAAAAAATTTTTGACCTCAAAATGTCATAAAAAACGCCATAGTATAGTAAGGCGTTTTCGCCAAAAAGTCAAAAAAATTTTTGACCTCAAAATGTCATAAAAAATCGCTATAGTATAGTAAGGCGTTTTTCGCCAAAAAAGTCAAAAAATTTTGACCCTCAAAATGTCATAAAAACGCCATAGTATAGTATAGGCCAAAATCGCCAAAAGTCAAAATTTTTTGACCTCAAAATGTCATAAAAACGCCATAGTATAGTAAGTTTTAAAATCTGGCCAAAAGTCAAAAAAAAAGTTGACCTCAAAATGTCATAAAAAACGTCATAGTATAGTAATGCCAAAATCGGCCAAAAAAGTCAAAAAATTTTTGACCTCAAAATGTCATAAAACGCTATAGTATAGTAAGGCCAAAATCGCCAAAAAGTCAAAAATTTTTGACCTCAAATGTCATAAAAAACGCTATAGTATAGTAAGGCGTTTTTTCAAGCCAAAAGTCAAAAAATTTTTTTGACCTCAAATGTCATAAAAAACGCTATAGTATAGTAAGGCGTTTTTTTCGCCAAAAAAGTCAAAAAATTTTTTGACCTCAAAATGTCATAAAAACGCCATAGTATAGTAATGCCAAAGTCACCAAAAAGTCAAACTTTTTTTTGACCTCAAAATGTCAAAAATAGTATAGTACAGCCAAAAATCAAAAATTTTTTGACCTCAAAATGTCATAAAAAACGCTATAGTATAGTAAAGGCCAAAATCGCCAAAAAAAGTCAAAAAATTTTTGACCTCAAATGTCATAAAAAACGCTATAGTATAGTAAGGAGCTTTTTTTCGCCAAAAAGTCAAAAAATTTTTCACCTCAAAATGTCATAAAACGCTATAGTATAGTAAGGCGTTTTTTCGCCAAAAAAGTCAAAAATTTTTTGACCTCAAAATGTCATAAAAAACGCCATAGTATAGTATGGCGTTTTTTCGCCAAAAAAGTCAAAAAATTTTTGACCTCAAATGTCATAAAAAACGCCATAGTATAGTAAGGCGCCAAAATCGCCAAAAAAGTCAAAAATTTTTGACCTCAAAATGTCATAAAAACGCTATAGTATAGTATATGCTCGCCAAAAAAGTCAAAAAATTTTTGACCTCAAATGTCATAAAAAACGCCATAGATAGTAGAGGCGCTTTTTTCAAAAAGTCAAAAAATTTTGACCTCAAAATGTCATAAAAAACGCTATAGTATAGTAAGGCGTGCCAAAATCGGCCAAAAAGTCAAAAAAAAAAATTGACCTCAAAATGTCATAAAAAACGCCATAGTATAGTAAGGCGTTTTTTTCGCCAAAAAAAGTCAAAAAAAATTTTTTTGACCTCAAAATGTCATAAAAAATAGTATAGTATGCCATAGTATAGTAAAATGTCAAAAAAAACGCCATAGTATAGTAAAAAAGTCAAAAAGTCAAAAATTTTTTGACCTCAAAATGTCATAAAAACGGTATAGTATAGTATAAGGCCAAAATTTTCGGCCAAAAGTCAAAAAATTTTTGACCTCAAAATGTCATAAAAAACGCTATAGTATAGTATAGGCCAAAATCGGCCAAAAAGTCAAAAATTTTTGACCTCAAAATGTCATAAAAAACGTCATAGTATAGTATAGGCGCTTTTCGCCAAAAAGTCAAAAATTTTTTTGACCTCAAAATGTCATAAAAAACGCCATAGTATAGTATAAGGCCAAAATCGCCAAAAAAAGTCAAAAATTTTTTTTTGACCTCAAAATGTCATAAAAACGCTATAGTATAGTAGGGCTTTTTTCGCCAAAAAGTCAAAAAGTCATTTTTTTTTGACCTCAAAATGTCATAAAAACGCTATAGTATAGTATAGGCGCCAAAATCGGCCAAAAAGTCAAAAAATTTTTTTGACCTCAAAATGTCATAAAAAAACGCCATAGTATAGTAAGGCCGCCAAAAAAAGTCAAAATTTTTTTGACCTCAAAATGTCATAAAAAACGCCATAGTATAGTAAGGCTGTCATGCCTGCAAAAAAGTCAAAATTTTTTGACCTCAAATGTCATAAAAAACGCCATAGTATAGTATATGCTTTTTTTCGCCAAAAAAGTCAAAAAATTTTTGACCTCAAATGTCATAAAAACGCTATAGTATAGTAAGGCTGCCAAAAAGTCAAAATTTTTTTGACCTCAAAATGTCATAAAAACGCCATAGTATAGTAATGCGCTTTTTCGGTCAAAAAAGTTTTTTTTTTTTGACCTCAAAATGTCATAAAAAAACGCCATAGTATAGTAAGGCGCTTTTTCGCCAAAAAAGTCAAAAAATTTTTGACCTCAAATGTCATAAAAAACGCTATAGTATAGTAAGGCGGCAAAATCGCCAAAAAGTCAAAAATTTTTTTGACCTCAAAATGTCATAAAAAACGCTATAGTATAGTAAGGCTGCCAAAATCGCCAAAAAAGTCAAAAAATTTTTTGACCTCAAAATGTCATAAAAAACGCTATAGTATAGTAAAATTTTTTTCGCCAAAAGTCAAAATTTTTTTACCTCAAATGTCATAAAAAACGGCCATAGTAGGCGTTTTTTGCCAAAAAGTCAAAAATTTTTTGACCTCAAAATGTCATAAAAAAACGCCATAGTATAGTAAGAAAGCCAAAATCGCCAAAAAGTCAAAAAAATTTTTTGACCTCAAAATGTCATAAAAACGCTATAGTATAGTATAGTCGTCAAAATCGGTCAAAAAGTCAAAATTTTTTTTGACCTCAAAATGTCATAAAAACGCCATAGTATAGTATAGGCTTTTTTCACAAAAAAGTCAAAAAATTTTTGACCTCAAATGTCATAAAAACGCTATAGTATAGTAAGGCATTTTTTTCGCCAAAAGTCAAAAATTTTTTTGACCTCAAATGTCATAAAAACGCTATAGTATAGTATGGCAAAATCGCTACAAAAAAGTCAAAAAAATTTTGACCAAAATGTCATAAAACGCCATAGTATAGTATATGCCAAAAAAGTCAAAATTTTTGACCTCAAAATGTCATAAAAAACGCATAGTATAGTATAGGCCAAAATTTGCCAAAAAGTCAAAAATTTTTGACCTCAAATGTCATAAAAAACGTCATAGTATAGTATAGGCGCCACCAAAAGTCAAAAAAATTTTTGACCTCAAATGTCATAAAAACGCTATAGTATAGTAAGGCCAAAAATTGAAAAAGTCAAAATTTTTTAGACCTCAAAATGTCATAAAAAACGTCATAGTATAGTATATGTCAAAATCGCCAAAAAAGTCAAAAATTTTGACCTCAAATGTCATAAAAAACGCTATAGTATAGTAAGGCGCTTTTTTTCGCCAAAAAGTCAAAAAATTTTTTTTTGACCTCAAATGTCATAAAAACGTCATAGTATAGTATAGGCGTTTTTTCGGCCAAAAAAGTCAAAAATTTTTGACCTCAAAATGTCATAAAACGCCATAGTATAGTAAGGCGTTTTTTCGCCAAAAAGTCAAAAAATTTTTTGACCTCAAAATGTCATAAAAAAAAATTTTGCCATAGTATAGTATAGTATAGTATCAAAATCGCCAAAAAGTCAAAAAAAAATTTTTGACCTCAAAATGTCATAAAAACGCTATAGTATAGTAAGGCGCTTTTTTTTCGCAAGAAAAGTCAAAAAATTTTTGACCTCAAATGTCATAAAAAACGCCATAGTATAGTAAGGCGTTTTTTCGCAAAAAGTCAAACAATTTTTTTGACTCAAAATGTCATAAAAAACGCCATAGTATAGTAAGGCCGCCAAAAAAGTCAAAAAGTCAAAAATTTTTGACCTCAAAAATGTCATAAAAAACGCCATAGTATAGTATATGCTTTTTTCTCGCCAAAAAAGTCAAAAATTTTTTGACCTCAAATGTCATAAAACGCTTATAGTATAGTATAAGTCAGCCAAAATCGGCTGTAAAAATGTCAAAAAAACGCCATTTTGACCTCAAAATGTCATAAAAAACGCCATAGTATAGTATAGTATGTTCGCCAAAAAGTCAAAATTTTTTTTGACCTCAAATGTCATAAAAA
>JAFBJY010000665.1:0-11046 GCA_016801885.1 Toxotes chatareus | reverse complement strand
GATTTTCTCTGTCTGAAGGTAAATGTCCGACTTTTGAATGTTTTACTCGTCAACACTTCCTGTAGTTACCTGAATTATGTGTTGAATCAACGTTGATATCTTGTCAAGCTTCTTGGTTGAATCAACATTGATATCAGACGTTGTATTAACACTTGAAAGCGCTCGTTATGATCAACATTGAAAGAAATTTCGCCTATTTTTCAGTCATTCCGACATTGAATCAGCGTTGATGCTACAGCTATATATGGTCAGCGTTGAAACAACGTTGAATCTCCATCAATCCCGACATTGAATCAATATTGTTTCACCTATAAATTTCATTTATTTTACATTGAAACAATATTATTATTAAGGACCATTTCAGCACTTTTCAACCTTTGTTTTTTAATTTGCATCATTCAAGCCAAAAATAATCACTTTACTTAATGTGATTACTTTTGACTTGAATAGTCCATACTATAAAACAGACAAAGGTTGAAAAGAGCTGAAATGGTCCTTATCAATAACATGTATTAAGTATTCTTAACTGCATTCTCTATGAACAAAAACAGACTTTGTTTAATTCGCTTAGTTCATTTATTAAATTGAAGCAGGATCTGAACATTCTTGAAAAAATAGTCATTCATCTTTTTACTCTTTGATGCTTCCTTCCTTTTTATCCCATCCTTCCTGTCTGGTGCGTAACGTAGCCACCTCTTTACCTACGCTAGCTGTGGTGAGCTCTGACAACTTATGGTCATATTGACAAGCAGCCACTGACAAAAAAAATTAGTTTTATTTTCAGCAAATTATACTCATTACTAGGTGTTGCATTATAAAAGTACTATCTTGAGATGCAGGCTCACCAAACATGCAGTCCTGCAACAGGGTGTCCTTGAAGGGCCTCTTCTGTCTTCTGTTGGTCAGTGTAGCCGATAGCATTCTCTGGATCATGTTGTCTGAGTTGGTCCCTCCGACTAATGACAAGCGGGAAACCTTAATAAATTAGAGAAAAAATTGTTAGCGTGATCTGCTATGTCACCTGTGGTTCTAAGCTCATAGTTCAGTTATTTTCTACAATATTTCTCTGTCAAACACAAAATCACGAATAAACCTTTAATGCCTCCACACCTACAACTCAAGACATAGAGACAGACAGGGCCTTGAATTTCAAAAACTAAATTTACACTTGACTGAATTCCACTCGGCTGAACCGTTCTGGAACTGACCCTTTAAAATACCAACAACAGTGTAGGTATTGTACATCCAGTCATTTTGCATTTGATGAATGGTACAAGTGGGATTTCATTGCAGTACTCTTAGGTTAATGGGCATGTCTTGTGGTTAAAAAACAGATTAGAGTATTTCTACCTTTTTACCAGACCAGAAACCATAGAATTTAATGTTAGATAACTCACCATTATAAGCCTTGAGGGTTGTGATGGTGGTTGCCAGTGAAGTCTAAAAAGAGGACAAATATATGAAAATTGTGATGATGAAACTCGGATAAAAAGCTTGCATGCAATGTATGCTACAGCATCATGACTGCCCCTCCACCTAGGACAACTCATTTATTTTAGTGTTTAAAGTGGCAGTTAAAGTTACAGAACATCATGGGGCAATAGCCAAGGTGGTATAAGCAACTGCTGAGTGATCGGTAATATAAGCATGACAAATGTTTAAAAAGGCACTAACAGACGTAAAATCCCTACTGCTTGTTGTATGGTGTGGTGCTGGCGAAACAACCCTAATTATTCAAAGTAAAATATGTAGTTATTTTTATATCATGCCATTGTAAACTCACTCCATACAAAACAGTGACACAATGAATAAGCTATATGCACTCAACTGGGTGAGGTGGTGCTGATATAATTGCAATATTGCCAGGCAGTGTATCGTCTTGACTCCTGTTGTAGGACAAACTGTAAAATGGAGAGGAGAAAGCAAAATAAAAATAATGCACAAACTATTGGTGGGAAAAAGAAAAGAAAACATAAATATGACTGCACTGATGAAATTCCCTGGTATGACCAAGTAAAAATTACATTCATCACGTAGAACACCAGTTGGTCATGTAGAACACCAGTTAAACATTCAACATAACCCAATCGCTAAAACATTTTCACCTTTAAATGACAACACAAATGGTCAATAATATGACATTTCAACATCATTTCCCAGGGCTTAAGTCATGACACTATATTATATTATATATTATATATACACTTTTTTCATTTCATTTACATAAAGCCAACTATTCTGCCCTCCCCTGAATGTAGGTGTGTTCAGTTTGGCAGGTAGATGAACAGTTCTTTAATGAGACAGATTGCCAGATGAAGTCTCACTGTTTATTGCCAAAATTTAATCCTAAAAAAGGCACTGTAAACTAAAAAAGAAAAACACAGAAAAGACAACAAACTATATATTCACACTTGCAAGGCATTTACCAACAGTTAAATATTTCTAACTGTACAAACAAGGCAGTGACTTTCAGGATACAGAACATTACTGAACGGACTTTAGCTATATGCTAACATATATATGGGAAACGCCATAGGCGAGCTAACGGAATTAGCGTATATGCCGGGACCACATTATAACAAGAAATAAAAAGGTTAAACGTTACCCTCTTTTGCTGTGTAGGTACTCACAAGCATATGAGTCCCTTGCTCTGAAAAATGTCGGTGTGCACGTGCTGTGCACTGCTGTAAGTCTAAACTGACTGACTGCATATCAGGAAATTAAATTCAAAACTCCACCTAGTGGTGTGGCTGTGGCACTGCACGCAGACTCAAGAAAAAGGGAATATATACACTTTATTAATAGTAATAAAAAACCCACTGGCTGAAAACTCACGGGGTTTGAGAACCGCTGTGTAACACATGATCTAGCAGCAGCGGATCTGGGTGACAGCTTAGCTGTCTGAGGTGAAGATTTGTCAAATTAGATTCTGATCGGCTCCATGATCATTTATAATTATACTGATAAGTAGGGCTGTCAAAATTAGCGCCTTATCAGGTATTAATGCAGGAATGCAGGGGTTAATTTTGACAGCACTACTGCTAGGCAATCTATGAAGGAATCTATGAATGAATGTCACAGTTAAACTGGATGGTCATGACTACTAATAACTGAATACTGATGACTAATGTTAGCTAGCATGCTAGGTATTAGCAAGCCACAACCTACTGACTAACTTGCCAGGGCAATAATTCCTAAAGTTAACAAATAATAATAATTAATTTAGTTAAAGTGTGACAGCCAGACAATGGTATCTCAAGATGATCAATAAATTATATTCTTACCAGTTTGTCTTCTCTCCTCTTTCTCTCATGTCAGCAGGACTGAGTGCAAGGATTAAGAAATGCGCCCAATTGATCAAAAGCCGTTAAATTGAAGTCCCGTGAGACCTCCTGGTCTCGCAAGATGAATTGTGCCTAGTGCAATATCAGCACCATGCACATTGAAACAATATTGATTCACAGTTGGTATTTCAAAAAAAACAACATTTATACTACGTTGATTCAATAACATTTTTCAGCCATTGAAGTGGCAACTGTAATTAAACATTGAATCAACATAGACTTTTCAATCTCAACCAAAAAAGCAATTAACCAATCTGACCATAACTCAACCAACTAAACAGGCCCCTGGAATAATATTGAGGAGAAAATGAACTGAGTCTCAGTTATTTTATGTGGAATAATCACCTGCGAAAAAACGTTTCATCAAGTCATTTCTATAGAAACACTGCAGACAAACAGATTGTCAGATAAAATCAGTGGATCTCAGTCCATCTGTGTGTCAGTGAATGGAAATGGTGATCTCTGAATCGTGTGAAGATATGAAAGAGGAAGAGAGCCAATCAGTGGAGGAGCAGCTGATATTTCTACAGGACAAATGATGGAGAAAAGAATCCGGAACATAAAGGTCTGGACAGATGAGTCCAGTGCTCTGCCTCCAGGAATGTTTTTGAACTGCCATGGACTGGAATGCTTTCACAGTCCTGTGAGATGATTTGGACTCATTGGTGGACATAACATGCTCATACATGGTCTTTTGCAGAGATATGATCATTCCCTGTAAAAAAAGCGTGTTCAAATATTTCCCAACAACAAACCATGATTTACCAAATCAGTCAAAGCAGGATTACAAATCAGAACTGGAAAACAAAATGGCAGCAAACAAACTTGGTTCAGCCTGGGCAAGCATAGAAACTACACAGGCCTTCCAGAGCACAGAGCTCAGTACTGGTGTCTTTTTAGATGGTTGGAACTTCGGACACAGAGCTGAATAATGCTCTGAATTGTTTTTATTGTTGTTTTGATTTTAAAGGCACAGAAACTCAGCAACTGAAACATAAACTTAAAGGACACTATGCCAATTTAACATTGAGCTGTGTGATGTCAAAAGGTAGTTCACGCTATTGGTAAAAGTGAACCCAAAAAGTCATGGCCCGATATTATATGTGGATGTTTAGTGAAGTCCTGTGCACATGAGCTGCTGAGTCCTGTGTTCCAATATATTTTTTGTAAGTCTTTACAGACACACAACATGTCCCTAAACTCTGGAAAGATACTGTCACCCCTGACTTCAATTTGGATAAGAAACTTTTGAGTAAAACTGGTCAGATCTGAGTTCCTGAAACCAACTGAACATGCACTGGATCCTCTGCAGTAGCTTGCATACAGGCCTCAAGCAGAAGAGTGGAGGATGCTACAGTGACTCTGCTCAGCATGCTTTTAAACATCTGGATTTTAATGGACACACACCAGGCTTCTTTATTTTGTGGACTTGTTCTTTAGCACCCAATGATCCAGCCTCACATTTGAGTTGAAAGCTCCTACACAGCAGTTTGATTTAAATAATCTGGTGGGTTTGGATTCTTGGATCTTTTAACCAACAGGACACAGAGTGAGGGTCAATAGTACGTTGTCTGACCAAAGGTGTTCTTCCACTGTTTCTCCCTCAAGGTTGTGTTGTCGCCACTATTGTTCATTTAGCACTGAAACATGTGTCAGAGCAGACATGACAGCAGAAGCATCATAAAGTGCTGATGACTCAGTTATTGTTAGTCTCCTCCAGAATGATTGAGAGCAGCCATGGATGAGTCATTGATGATTTAGTTCAGTGGTGTGAGGAATCCTACCTGCCTTCTAAATGCTACAACAACCAAAGATATGCTCATTGATTTGGGAGGAAACCCCACAGGCACCAAGTCACTTTAATTAAAGGTCAGACCATTGAGTATGTGCAGTCTTACAAATATCTGGGACTATCATTGACAGCAAATTGACATTTGAAAGAAAAATTGTGGTTTGGTAAAAGTCTCAGAAGCGTTTACACTGTTTAAGCAAATTAACTTAGGAATCTGAGATTTTCATACCGACTGAACCATAATGAGCATGTTCTCTCTCTTTTATAGAATCCATTTTATTATTTTTCTTTAGATGTCATGGTTCAGCAGTCAGACAACTTTAAAACAGGAAGTCCTCAGACCAAATAGCCCCGATGGTCTAGTCGTTTGGGTTGGTGAGTCCCAGGAAGCTAAGTCCAGCGTCCCTGTACAATCACTTTTGAAATGATGACTCCTACCTATTTTAAATGATGACTCACCTCTTGCACAAGCTTCTTAGCCTCGAAATGGAAGTTTATAATCCCAAAGATGCAAAACCTAGCGATGGAGGATGATTTCAGTTGATGTGCAGATGAATGATTTGTGTTTTCTCTCCAAATGAAGGTAGAAAGTGTGTGTGAGCTGATGTGGATGTGAATTCAGCATGAATCAGTGTGAGGACAGAGAGGAGGGAGCCCTCCCTAAAAAGCAGTCTGTGTGGGGACCATGAGATCCAGACCAAAGCTCAGAGGTGAGATGAGGATCTCTAACTGTCCATGACTCTTCTCCATGTCAGAGCTCAGCACTCACATCACTGCACCATCATTATTCACACTCAAAGCTCTGTGTGTGTTGTGTTGAAGGCCAGAGCAGCAGCACACACAGACTCTGCTGGACCTGGACCTGAACATGGACCTGAGCCCAGCTGTGTGTCCATGAAGAGTGACAGGTCAAAGGATATCCCCATTCATTTCAAAGGACAGCCTCCCTCTGCTGCAAAGAAGTGAGCTGCAGCTGACTACATGTTTTCTTCTTTACTATGAGAACACTGTATGAATAATAGATATGTTGTCCATGTCCCCGTGTCCCTGATGTTCCTAATCTCTGTGTCCACCAGGATCCATCAGAGTCCAGACTTCCCTGTACCTGAGCCCAGCTGTGTGTCCATGAAGAGTGACAGGTCAAAGGATATTCCCATTCATTTCAAAGGACAGCCTCCCTCTGCTGCAAAGAAGTGAGCTGCAGCTGAGTTTAAAATGTATCAGACAGCTGTCCTGTATAACTGGTCTTCTATGAAAGATGAAGTGATTGTGTTTTGTCTCCAGGCTTCATGAATGACACAGTATATGAACATGATTAGGCTGAAAAACAGGCTTTAGCGGCAAAGTTGATGTTTCTTTCAAGAAAAGCACTTCTTATGTTCTTATATGTGTCATTCAGATCAGAACTAAAACTCCCTGTAACTCAGCACCTATCCAGTTCCAGTGTTTGTGTTAGTGTCCTGTAGCAGAGGTGAGACTTCTGTCAAACCCAGTGTGAGTCCTTAAAACTCATCATTTAAAAGGTGGACTTGTTGTGATGACTCTAGGTCATGAGGTACAGAACTGATTGCTTGTTTCCTCTCATTGAGAATGTCACAGCACAGTAGTGTTTGCTTTAATCAGGACAGTCACCACAGAACATAAAAGCAGTTGTTGTTTGTGTACAAAGCACAAAACGCTCACAGATGCTGCAAACATAATGTGAGCTAATTCTTCATGATTCCTCCACAGAGTGGACCAGGAGAGCTCAGAGGTTCCCAGTGCTCAGTCTGCCCAGCAGCATCAAACACACCTGGACTCCATATTTATGGTCTGTACATGGACAACAACTACTTTGACATCTGTTGTGTTGACAATAATCTCCATGCCGCACTTTTTAGAGCAGTGGATTGTCAGTGTGTCCAACATGGATCTGATGTTTGGCTCCATGGTTTTACTTTGATTGTGTCATTCATATAGTTTTCTGTTCCAGCTGCTGGAGGAGAATATTGTCACTTTTGTGAGGAAGGAGCTGAAGAAGATCCAGAAAGTTGTGAGTCCTGATTACCCAGAATGCTCAGAGAGTCAGAGGGAGTATGAGGAGGTGTTGAACAGTGAGGATGAAGAGCAGAGGAGGAGCAGCAGAGAGGCTTTTGTGAAGATCACAGTGAACTTCCTGAGGAGAATGAAGCAGGAGGAGCTGGCTGACTGTCTGCACAGCAGTAAGAGGATTTCTCTAAAGATTCAACATGATGGACAAATGGGACATTTACTAACGTCTCAAGACATGGAGGGAAACATGTTCATGTGTGTTCTTTAGGGGGATGAACATGTCATGTCATGTTTTCTTTATGAATCAGTCATTGATGTGGTTTCTTGTTTGTTCATTCAGGACATGTTGCTCCAGTTTGTCAACGTAAACTTAAATCTACTCTGAAGAAGAAGTTCCAGTGTGTGTTTGAGGGGATCTCTAAAGCAGGAAACCCAACCCTTCTGAATCAGATCTACACAGAGCTCTACATCACAGAGGGAGGGACTGGAGAGGTCAATGATGAACATGAGGTCAGACAGATTGAAACAGCATCCAGGAAACCAGCCAGACCAGAAACAAGCATCAGACAGGAAGACATCTTTAAAGCTTCACCTGGAAGAGACGGACCAATCAGAACAGTGATGACAAAGGGAGTGGCTGGCATTGGGAAAACAGTCTTAACACAGAAGTTGACTCTGGACTGGGCTGAAGACAAAGCCAACCAGGACATACACTTCACATTTCCATTCACGTTCAGAGAGCTGAATGTGCTGAAAGAGAAAAAGTTCAGCTTGGTGGAACTTGTTCATCACTTCTTTACTGAAACCAAAGAAGCAGGACTCTGCAGGTTTGAAGAGGTCCAGGTTCTGTTCATCTTTGGCCGGTCTGGATGAGTGTCGACTTCCTCTGGACTTCCACAACACTGAGATCCTGACTGATGTTACAGAGTCCACCTCAGTGGATGTGCTGCTGACAAACCTCATCAGGGGGAAACTGCTTCCCTCTGCTCGCCTCTGGATAACCACACGACCCGCAGCAGCCAATCAGATCCCTCCTGAGTGTGTTGACATGGTGACAGAGGTCAGAGGCTTCACTGACCCACAGAAGGAGGAGTACTTCAGGAAGAGGTTCAGAGAGGAGGAGCAGGTCAGATGGATCATGTCCCACATCAAGACTTCACGAAGTCTCCACATAATGTGCCACATCCCGGTCTTCTGCTGGATCACTGCTACAGTTCTGGAGGATGTGTTGGAAACCAGAGAGGGAGGAGGGCTGCCCAAGACCCTGACTGAGATGTACATCCACTTCCTGGTGGTTCAGTCCAAACTGAAGAATGTTAAGTATGATGGAGGAGCTGAGACAGATCCACACTGGAGTCCAAAGACCAGGAAGATGATTGAGTCTCTGGGAAAACTGGCTTTTGAGCAGCTGCAGAAAGGAAACCTGATCTTCTATGAATCAGACCTGACAGAGTGTGGCATCGATATCAGAGCAGCCTCAGTGTACTCAGGAGTGTTCACACAGGTCTTTAAAGAGGAGAGAGGACTGTACCAGGACAAGGTGTTCTGCTTCGTCCATCTGAGTCTTCAGGAGTTTCTGGCTGCTCTTCATGTCCGTCTGACCTTCATCAACTCTGGAGTCAATCTGCTGTCAGAAGAACAATCAACCTCCAACTGGCCTAAACTGTTCAGAGACAAACTTGATCCAACACAGCTCTACCAGAGGGCTGTGGACAAGGCCTTACAGAGTCCAAATGGACACCTGGACTTGTTCCTCCGCTTCCTCCTGGGTCTTTCACTGCTGACCAATCAGACTCTCCTACAAGGTATGCTGACACAGACAGGAAGTGGCTCACAGACCAATCAGCAAACAGTCCAGTACATCAAGAAGAAGATTGAAGAGACTCCATCTGCAGAGCAAAGCATCAACCTGTTCCACTGTCTGAATGAACTGAATGATCGTTCTCTAGTGGAGCAGATCCAACAGTCCATGAGTTCAGGACGTCTCTCCACAGATGAACTGTCTCCCGCTCAATGGTCAGCTCTGGTCTTCATCTTACTGTCATCAGAAAAAGATCTGGACGTGTTTGACCTGAAGAAATACTCTGCTTCAGAGGAGGCTCTTCTGAAGCTGCTGCCAGTTGTCAAAGCCTCTAACAAAGCTCTGTAAGTGTATAGATAGTTGAATTTATTCATCATTATATAAAGACTCTTCTATTTTATTCAGCAGGAGGGAAAATAAATTCCTCTCCTCTTTAATTCCTTATCATCATCTCTGAGCTTCAGCACATTGAATCTGAATTAAAATAATGGATCCTACATTAAAGAGTCAAGTCTCAGCTTTAATTTGCAGGTTGACATCAGTATAGAAGGAACAGTGTGAGAGATTCAGCCCTTTTAGTGGATCAAAAGTAACTGGACAAATACTTATATACTTATATTTAACTGTCATGTCTCCAACTTGTTGAGTATAAAACAGAAAGGATTTGAATCAGAGCCAATGAAAGATGATCATCAGTGTAGAAACTCCTCATTGGTTAGCAGGTGGATAAAGAGCTGATATTTCTGCTTCACTGAACAAATTTGTGTTTGATGTTTGGCCCAGTTTTCAAATGCAGGTCTGTTAGTTTGCTGTGAGCTGCAGAGCAAACAGAGTTTTGTTCCTTTGATTGTCCTTTCAACACAAATGTTATTTGGCTTTTTCTTCATTGTTTCCTCTTCAGACTGAGCAGCTGTAACCTCTCAGAGAAAGCTGTGAAGCTCTGTCCTCAGTTCTCAGCTCCCAGTCCTCTAGTCTCAGAGACCTGGACCTGAGTAACAACAAGCTGCAGGATGCAGGGGTGAAGCTGCTGTCTGCTGGACTGAAGAGTCCACACTGTACCCTGGAGACTCTCAGGTCAGATCAAGTTCCAGTTTGTTTGAAGTGACTTCAATTTCTAAGCTTCTGCACATTGAGTCTGAATTCAATGTGCAGTCATTGACTAGTATCCATTATTATATTTTAAAGTGAATGTGCTTAGAGCCTGAAGAACAAAATATTTCGAACTGTCCAAATATTTACTGCCTTGACTGTACATGTATGTTTATTACTGATTGTGTCATATGCCTTCTTTCGACCCTGGTGTTATAGCAACGTATAGACCTATATCCACCGTCTTTCACCTGCTAATATCAGTAAGATTCTTTCTCAGAGTGATGCTGAAAAACTAGTCCATGCATTTGTTACTCTAGGCTGGACTACTGTAATTCCCCTATTATCAGGATGTCCAGTTAACTCTCTAAAAGCCTCCAGCTGATCCAAAATGCTGCAGCGAGAGTACTGACTGGAATTAGCAAGAGAGATCATATTACTCCTGTACTAACTTCTCTTCATTGGCTTCCTGTAAAATCCAGAACTGATTTTAAAATCCTTCTCCTTACATATAAGGCCCTCAATGGCCAGGCGCCTTCATATCTCATAGAGTTGATAGTACCATATTATCCCAACAGACTGCTCCGTTCCCAGAATGCAGGTTTGCTTATGGTTCCCAGAATCTCTAAAAAAGTAGAATGGGAGGCCGAGCCTTTAGCTATCAGGCCCCTCTCCTGTGGAACCAACTGCCAGTTTGGGTTCAGGAAGCAGACACACTCTCTAATTTTAAAATGAGGCTTAAAATCTTTTTGTTTGACAAAGCTTATAATTAGTTGTAGTTACAGTCTTAGTTATTATGACTAAACCTATAGTTAGTCACAATTATTTCTATAGACACTATTACAGTTAATGATAAAGTCCATGATAGGGCTGGCTCAGCCAACTGAACCATCCCTTAGTTGTGCTGCTATAGGCCTAGGCTTCTGGGGGACTTCCCATGATCCTCTGCGCGCCTCTTCTCTTCTCTCTTTCTGTCCTCAGACCCACTC
>JAFBJY010000664.1:0-11057 GCA_016801885.1 Toxotes chatareus | reverse complement strand
GACACTAGGACACATGTGCATACACTTTTACACAATGTGCAAAAACAAAAGTGACATAAAGCAAACAAAAATGAACAGTATGTATATTTAGTTTCCCCATAAGACAGGTATTGAAAGTATGGAGCTTCATCTAAGCTCTCTATTTTATACACACAATAAAACACTACAAACCCTTATTATTTTTTCCACAGGTGAGTGTGATAGATTTGGGGATGATGAGGTTAGGTTAGGTGAAGAGCACTCTGTATGAGTGGTCACTGGGGCACGGGCATTATGTGTTTATAATATTATTTTTTTTATAATATAAAAAAATACCAATAATAAAGGATGGGTTTAAAAGGGGACCACAGACACAATGGAAGCTTCACTTACTGCAGACAGTGACGGTGAACGTAGACTTTGCAGCTCCCCATCGCCCACTACTGCAGGTGACCAGTAGTAGTGGGTGCTGTCTGCAGTAGTGGGCGATGGGGAGCTGCAGTAGTGGGGCATAGGGGAGCTACAAAGTCTTTTCTAGACTTTGTAAAGTCTGCTGCAGTAAGCAGTGCAGGGTAGTGGGCTCCCCTGCAGTACTAGTGAGCAGTAGTTTTTCCAGTAATGGCTCACCTCTAGGGTAGTGGGCTCCTCTGCAGTAGTTGTGGCTGCTGTCTGTAGTAGTGGGTGGAGGGGAGCTACAAAGTCTTTTCTATACTTTGTAAAGTTTACTGCAGGTGTGGGTGAGATCTGATCCTCAAAGACCACAGGTCTTATTTATAAACAGCTTGGTGTCTCTGTCATGTCACTGTGATGTCATCAGTTGACCTGCCTTTGATGTTCCTTTGATGTATTCTGGTGTCCTCTTTTTGATATATTTCTGGCCTGGTTTCACTGTGATGTCACAGACTGGGATGTCATCAATTGACCAGCCTAATTCCCTAATTATACCTCTCACCTTTGAAACAGAGAAAGCAGTGTGAGGCCTAGGGAACATGGGCTTTTTATAACATGCACAGCAACTGCATTGCCTTAACTAACCTGCATCATACCAGTAAAATATGTGAACTTCCTAAAATAACACACAGCACTCTCCACTTTGTGATGTGATGTCCAGAACTGGAATATTTACAGTAAAGTCACAGATACTATTACACTCTGATCTTAATGACTCCTGGAGCTCCAGGTTCTGCTGTTGTTGGTCTGTGTCTGTGACTCCACCAACAGCGGACTCACACTGGACCTCTAGCTGATTGTGTGAAACCCTATGTGAGAAAAAACCCACTAAAAACAAAAAAAGAAAAGAAAAAGAAGAAAAGAAAACTCCACAAAGCAAGGACCAAATCTCAATCCTCCAACCTTAATGCCTTAGTGCAATTTCCCCATTGTGGGACTATTAAAGGTTTATCTTATCTTATCTTTATCTTATCTTAATCCTGTGAGAAATATTGCTCCATCTTTTAGGAATTGGAGCCCTGCCTCAATGCCAAAGTTGGCACACACAACTGGCCTAAGTGTAAGGCCCCTTGAGTGATAAGACCATTTTTTGTAAATAAATAAACTGAAAAAGAAACTAAATCAATATTAATGGTTAAAGTGACAAATACCAAAACTTCATCTAAATTAGACAGGAAGGGTAACAGACATCTATCCACTTGGAGACACTTGGTGCCACCAGCAGCATCTTCACATCTAATAATGACATTCACAGAAGTCTCAGCTGATTCCCATCTGTGTTCTTTGTATTTTGTGAATGAACAAATGTTAGTATGCTATGCATGCTTTGCATGCTATGCACCCTAACATCACCTTTTATCTCAAAGCATAACTGTACCTACAGCCTCAAAGGTCAACATGGTTCTGCCATGTACAAGGGGTGATGGTGTTATTAATGGTGTGAGAAGTTAATAACTTTTGTGGTATTTCTGTATAAGGTAATAGAAAATTGCCAAAGTCAGCACTGTCTGAGAAAAAGGACAACATGGGCCTTCATGCACTCATCTGCTGTCTTGGCCTCAAGGGCCACCCAAGGCCTGATTTGACCTGATTTGGCCTCAGACTTCTACATCTTGTCCAATATGAAGAAGGTCACCATTTTAATAGTGATGATGATGTCATTACTGCTATGGACTATCAGGAGGTCCAAGATGCCTTCTTCTACAAAGAAATTATCTTTATGCTCCACAACCACTGGACTAAGTGGGCAGATGTAGGAAGGGACTCTTTTGAAAGTAAATGTCCTAGGTTTTCTAAAACTGACTCCTTCTACCTTAGACCAAAGATTTACCAATTACCCTCTGTAATAAGTTACGATGATTGGTAAAAATTCCCAGTTATCAATGTATATATCACCATGAACACAAAACTTTCATTTTGGTTTCAAAAGGGAACATATTGTTTGGGATGTAGTGAACTTGACTGGGACCACAAGAGATAAGGAGGCGTGGCTTCCAAAACCACAGTGCAAGCTTTCCAAACAAATATGCCAGAAGGTGAGTGGGCTGGAAATGTGACATCTAAAATCAATATACTCCTCGTTCTAGCAGGTGTACTCACATTAAGCCATGCTGTGAACAGCCACTATCACTAAAGCTGTGCTGGAACGCTGCAAGTGTTTCTTTCACTTTACTGCACAGCAAACTGATTTGTTCATCTGAACCACTAATAAAGTGATGCTAACTCACATTTCATTTTCTTACAACCTTTTCCTAGTTTTAAAGAAACAGCAAAAAGTTTGCTTTGCATTAGTAGTAACATAACAGCTGTGATGT
Organism: Toxotes chatareus; assembly: GCA_016801885.1. Taxonomy (NCBI): domain Eukaryota; kingdom Metazoa; phylum Chordata; class Actinopteri; family Toxotidae; genus Toxotes; species Toxotes chatareus. The sequence goes on along the minus strand of JAFBJY010000664.1, from coordinate 8,313 downwards.
GGCTGAAAATGATCAGTAAACAGTGAAATAAGGCTGATATCTGAAAGTACAAACTGGAACAGAGGAGTGAAAGTAAACCCCAGATCACAGAGGTTCAGGTAGAAGCTGCAAAAGTCTTGAGAGCTGAAAACAGAGAGAATTAAGAATAGAGCTTTCTCTCTAGTCTACAGCATAGACACACAGGAGTGTAGCGACTGCAGACACAGCTAAAGGGAGGAGAATGTCATAGGTTGGCAATGGTCAGCCCTGCTACCAAGCAGGACCAACACAGTGCAATTTGTCACAGCTACCCTGCTAACTCCTGTGAGGCTGTAATGGAAATGCATGCCATCACAGCTTATGTGCTAATGGAAAAAGCCCATAATATGCTACTTTTCAGGGCACCTCTGTAACAACCTTAAGCTTCTGAACATCTACCACAACATCCCTAATTCACTTTCCACTGGAAACATTGATGCCTCTGCCTCCACCTGATTTCCTGTCATCTCTCTACTGTCCATAATAAAGACATAAAAAACCCAAATCACTTAAAGATATACTCACATTCCCATTTCCACATTCAAAGCACTGGTGTTTGATCTAATTCTTCCTGCTGTCCATACTGGCTGCCAGGAGATCCCTTCTTTAAACAATTTCTGTGGAAATGATAGGCCACAAAATCCACAGTCCTATTTCTGTGCAAATAGTAATTCCAAAATTCATCAGCATTTTTAAACAAAATCAAGTGTGTATCTTCAAATGTTTGTCTTTTAGTGCAGAATTTCCTCTCTGTGTTTCCATCTCTCCACCACAGCTTTGCAAGGAAAAATTAGGTGTAGAAACACAAAGAGGAGAATTTTTGACTAAAAATACCTGGAAGATAGAAACTTGATTTACTCAGACTGTTGAAGCCTCATGTTTGCTTCTTTTCAACTCTGGAAGTCAACTTTTCCACAGGACAGGGACTGTGGATTTTATGCTCCATCAATTTACATTAGAATTTCTTTAGAAAGGATCTTGTTGCAGACAGTACAGACTTCCTAGAAATCCTTTCCTTTAACACAAACTACAGTGCATCACACCAAAACAAAGTTAAGAAGTTGAGCAACCATGAGACTATATCACAGTCATGATCAGCATTAGAAAAAAAACCTCAATATTGTCCATGAATGATAAGCACACAATCAAACCGCTGGGCTTATGAGTATGATTACTTGTCATCCCAGTTTCACAAACATATCATTTGGACAAAACATGTACTGACTTACTGAAAACCTTGGAGGTGATCTGGACTTTCCTGTAGTTTCCTCTTGTCCTTGTAACAGCAGTAGCTCCTCCCTTCCTTGTCAATAATTGTGCAGAAATATCTGAGTGCTTCTTTCTTCCTAAATCATGAGCAAGTCCTGTCCAGTCCAACTGTTTCTGCTCCTGTTTGACTTTTGAACTTGTCTCTGGCTGTGTGTCCACTTACTGCAGCCTGTGACATCAGACTGTAGAATGTTGATACATCAAAGGCATCAAAGGACAAACACACACACACTCACACACACATACTGGTACTTATGTCTTTGTGAGGACACTTGCTGACATAATGCATTCCCTAGTCCTTACCCTAACCCTAACCAAAACCCAATTCTAACCCTGAAACCAAGTCTTAACCCTCAAACAGCAACATGAACACACAGATGGAAACACTGCAGAGCTGCTTTGGATGGTTTAACAGGTAGAGATCATCAGATAATGGAATGACCTGATACCTTCATCTGTTTCCATAAACACATGGAGGAAATCTCCCAAACACAAACTTAACCACAATGTGATTCACAGTTAACAAACACACTTGCATGTAAACTCTCACACCAGCATAAAAATAAGTCATTGTTTTAGGATCTGAAGAAGAAGATCCAGGATGAAGGAGATCAGGAGACAGGAGCCCCACAACAGAAGAGAGAGAAATAAAAGAAATACAATTAAAACACAAACTTACAAACAGATGAAGAATCACCTTAAAGTCATTGTAGTAAACAAAGAAAGTTTTGTTTCTGGACCCAGACTGAGAAAATACCAGTAACTGAAAATAATGATGAAATAATGTTGAAGGAAAAAAATGCTTCCTCCTTCCATCCAGCCTGGTTATTTTACAGCTTCTACTCCCAGAACATGATGATATAGTGTCAGCTTTAACTTTCACTATCAGCGTCCTCCTTGATTCAGGTGACAGGTGTAACTGTTATCTCAGTGTGATGCAGAGAAGAGACCAACATACAGCAGGACTCTGTGGATTTAAGGTCTAACAGCACAAGATAAGTTGAACGAGATCTAAAAGAAACATGAGTCAAAATGATTCTCTGTGCAGCAGCTGATCTGTTGCAGAAACAACTAAAACTGTCTGTGGCAACGGAGAGATAGTGAATATCACTCCTCACTTTCAATAAAGAGGTGAACACAGAAAATAATGTCTACTGCAAAGTCACAGGAAAACCAGAGTGTGAGGAAAGAGAATATTACTGTATTGATGAAAAAACAAAGATCTGATGGACAGAAGCTCTTCTCAAAGTTAGAATGTAGGTGGTGCAAAGCACAGAGAGCAGAGAGAGATGAAGAACCCTCTGAAACCAGTCCTGGAGTCCTTGAAGTAGGACTTATTATGGACTGACAGGAGACAGAAAGACACAGTCATTTCTACCAGCAGTCAGCAGACAAACACTCATGAGAGCACCTTTACACCTCACTCTGACAAAAGAGACACAGCCCAGTTCAGCCTCTGCACAGCTCTGAAGGACAAACACTGCTGTGACTGTATTTGAGAGGCAACATACTATGATTCTTACTATGATGCTTTATAAAGTTGTCCATGTTTTCTTCGGTCTGTAATTAGTTTGCTTAGTTTTGCCATCAAAAAGATAATATAAATTAAAACTAAAATTAAAACAAATAAATAAATGAATAAAAACTGAAACACATTTGAAGTGAATTTTTACGCAAGTTTAACAAAGTTTTCACTGAAGCTCTACAATCCCCTCTAATATAAGACTGAGTGTGTGAGTACAGCTGCCTTCCAAGAACAATATAAAAACTTCAGTACTATAAATTATAGGGCAACACAAGAGAAATGAAGAGATGAAAACCAACACCAACAGCAATCACGTCTACAAATGTAAGAAACATTCATTTTCATGAGTTAGTGATTTTCCCTCCATCTCCATCTAAACCTCCACCTGAACATCACATACAAAGGAACATTAGTCAGTTTGTGTCTCTTCTGTATCATTTTCAGCAGGTAACCAGCCAACATTACATCACCTTGATCTATGACAGGATCCTGTCACATTTATTGCCTCAGTGTCACTGTAAATCTTTTCCTTATTGAACTTCATATGCAGTGTGTATATTTGAACATGTCTGTGCTCAGAGATTCACTTTGAGTTATGAGGTTTGGTCTCAACTGCAGAAGTAAACTGGCAGAACAGTGAGACCTTAAGTGAGATTAGTTTCTTTGTGAGCTCATTATCAAGTCTGTCGAGGGCACAGGATGAAGCAGGATGAACGGTTTGTATTTTTAGGTAAGACGTTTTTGGCCACAATCCCAGTTATCATTTAAAGCACAGACTCATCACTCTGCCTCCACAAAGGCTCTAATCTAGTCACACACTGCTTCACAGTCAAAGAGAGAGAAACAAATAAATAAATAAAACAATAAGAAAAGCAGATAAAATACAAGAGAGGAGCAGATATAGAACACAAGTGTAAACATAAAATACTACGTTACCTAAAAACCTGTCTGAACAGATGGATTTGTATCTGCTTTGTGAAAGAGTCCACAGAGTCCACACACCTCAGACTTACTGGGAGATTATTCCAAAGTTTAGAGGCTGCAAACTGGAAAGCACAATCTTCCTGAGTCTTAAAACATGTCTGAGGTACAGTTAGAAAGTCCTGACCTAAGAGATCAGCCCATGGTGTGGGGGTGCAGTCAAAAAATAAAAATACTACCTTCTTCAACTAATACTGTATGTCAGCTTTCAGGGAGTCTGAAGACACCAACCACCAACAGTGTGAGTTGCACACTGAATGTGATATTGCAGTCACCTTTGATTTAACCTTTTCATAGTTAAGCAGGAAAAGTTTGGTTTGCATTATCAGTAACATAACACAGCTCTGATATGGCTGTAACTGATCAGTAAACAGTGACATAAGGCTGATATCCCAAAGTACAAACAAGAGCACAGGAGTGAGACTAAAGTCCAAACTGTAGAGACTGAGGTAGAAGCTGCAAAAGTCCTGAGAGCTGAAAACAGAGAGACGTTTTAGAACAGAGCTTTCTCTCTAATCTTCAGCATAGAGACACAAGTTTAGCTACTGAAGACACAGCTAAGGAGAGGAGGATGTTAAGAGTTGGCAATGGCTGTGTTACCAAGCCGGGTCACAGCAGCAGTGCAGCCATCCCCTACTACCCTGGAACATTGTGTTCCCAGAATGCAGGTTTACTTGTGGTTCCTAAAGTCTCCAATAGAGAGAATGGGAGGCAGAGCCCTCAGATATCAGGCTCCTCTACTGTGGAACCATCTACTAGTTTGGGTCTTGGAGGCAGACGCCCTCTCCATGTTTAAGAGGAGGCTTCAAACTTTCCCTTTTGATGAACCTTATAGTCAGAGCTGAGTAAGGCTTTCCTGAATGAGCCACTAGTTATGCTGCTATAGGTCTACACTGCTGGAAGACTTCCCATGATGCACTGATTTCCTCTCTCCTCCTCTCCCTCTCCATCTGTACACATTCATATCCCATTAATGTATGTTACTAACTTGGCTTCTTCTCTCTCCCATGGTGTTGTGCTTTCTCGTCTCTGCAGTTACTTCCACCTCCAGAGCTGCAGAGTCTGGATCTGTGGCTGCAGGAAAACTACTGTTCCACATGCAAAGCAGTTGGAGGACGCCTGTTTCAATAAGTCAGACTGCTGAAGCCTCATGTTTGCTTCTTTTGAACTTTGGAAGTCCCTTTTACACAGGACATGGACTGTGGATTTTATGCTCCATCATTTAGGAGGACCCAAAGCAACAACCACAAATGATTTCAAGTTACATAAAAGCATGTGAATGTTTTTGAACATTTGAAGTTTAAAAGATAAACTTGAAAAAATAGGCACCTTTCCTTTAACACAAACCATAATGCTTTGAACCAAAAAATGGAAACCTAAGTTGACAATGTGAAAACCTCACAGATACAATCAGCATAAATAAACTGAACATGTACTGAAACCTTTGGGCTGAAGTTCTTGTGTGATTAGACATCATGCCAATTTAACAAACACATCCCACTGAACTGAAACACTGACATCAACTAAAAAAGGTTTTGACTTACTGAAAACCTTGGAGGTGATCTGGACTTTCCTGTAGTGTCCTCTTGTCCTTGTAACAGCAGTAGCTCCTCCCTTCCTTGTCAATAATTGTGCAGAAATATCTGAGTGCTTCTTTTTTCCTAAATCATGAGCAAGTCCTGTCCAGTCCAACTGTTTCTGCTCCTGTTTGACTTCTGAACTTGTCTCTGGCTGTGTGTCCACTTACTGCAGCCTGTGACATCAGGCTGTAGAATGTTGATACATCAAAGGACAAACACTCTCTCTCTCTCACACACACACACACACACTCTTATTATAGTTGTGAGGACACATGTTGCCATAATGCATTCCCTTGCCCCTTAACCTAACTTAACCTAACCTTAACCATTATAACTGAAAGCCTAACACTAACCAAAACATAACCCATACTGATGATATTCAATCTTCTCAAAAATACCAAATGAATTACAACAATAAGCACTCAGTGTCAGGTTTCGCCCTGGGAGCCAGGGCGGTCTTATCTCATTTTAGTGTTTCCTGTTTTATTTTTTGGTTATGCTGTAGTTTCCGGTTGTTCACTGTTTTTCCCTCTCGTTCCAGGTGTCTTGTTTCCCTCTTCTCGTGTGCTCCTTCCACCTCCTGATTGCCCTCCCCCCTTAATGTGTTTCACCTGGGTGTAATTGTCTCTCCTCCCCCTGGTGTATTTAAGTCCTTCGTGGACTGATTTCTGTTATACCGACCTTGGACTGAATAAACTGAGCTTGATTCACCTGAACACGGACTCTGCGCCTGTGTCCTCTCAACCCTTAACGTCAGCCTTGACATTACAATCTGGCCAATGTCGAAGGCAGAGGTACAGAAGGGTTAGGCAGCTCGAAGTCCAAACAAATCAAGGCGGAGGTCATACACAACTAGTCAATCACAAACGAACGCTGGAAAGCTTGGTAGGAACACAAAGAACACGCAAGACAATCTGGCGAAGAGTGCAGGGAGGACAAGGACTTAAATACACCAGGGGGAGGAGAGACAATTACACCCAGGTGAAACACATTAAGGGGGGAGGGCAATCAGGAGGTGGAAGGAGCACACGAGAAGAGGGAAACAAGACACCTGGAACGAGAGGGAAAAACAGTGAACAACCGGAAACTACAGCATAACCAAAAAATAAAACAGGAAACACTAAAATGAGATAAGACCGCCCTGGCTCCCAGGGCGAAACCTGACACTCAGGACCATTCAGCTGGGTTGGTGAATTCAGCACCAAGGACAGCAGCAGCTGAACTGTACACAACTACATGTACTAACACACAGCAAATTCACAAAGTACTAAAATCTGGAGTCAGGCAAAAAGTGTGAAAGAGTTACATTTCTGGAGTTTATTTTATAACTCTGACTACAGTTTGTGTTAAGGTGTACACCCAAGCCGAGTTGAATTTTGGAGTTTATTCCCTGGTGTTCAGGATCTGGTTTTAACTCTGTCCCTGGAGTTCAACAACGCATTTTATCGCAGCATGAGCAGCACAAGGAACGTCGTCACAAGGCTGGTAAGAGCATGATTTTTATCAAAAAGTACTTTAAATGTGTGATATTTTGTCATTGTTCTCACTTTATCTACTTACATAGTACCGCTAATGACTGCGAACTTGATGTTGAACGTAACCCCATTGCTTTTACTCCATTATTTAGAGCAAGTAGCTCCCGCAGCATTAGTTAGCTAACTGTCCTTAGCTGCCATTGTGGAGCTGTTAGCTTTCACTCAAACATTGATGTCGGCCATACTGTCTGTGGCGTACAACATGGAGGGAAGAAGTACAATAAACTTGAAGAGGCTTGCTTCTCAGATTTTCTCAGTGCAGGTCAGTCAGATGTTTAGTATTAAATGAATAAAGATGTAAACATGTTGTAACGTGGAGTTGTTATGGTATAGTCCAGCAGAAGTTTCTTATCCCAGAGACTACTACACTGAAAGTCACAGATCAACAGGGAGCAGAGGTGGATGAGGATGTTTCAAAGATCTGTGTTTTTCATCTACAGTGATGATGGAAGGACATTTAAAAATTCATATTTTGCTGCACTTATATTTTGAGAGATTTGTATCTTGACACAGACAAAAATATGTGATTGTGAGAAGTGGATGATAAGAATTCCAAAGTACAGTATTTAATCAGTTCATATTAAGCTGTATGTGTTGTCTGCATTTCAGACCTCCCATCTACTGAAGCATCTATGAACCTGGCTGATCATTCAGACCTGACAGAATATGTGACCCTCACTACTTGTGGTAAGCAGAGTTATAGGTAATGGTAATGTTTTGTCTTGAGACAGGTAATATCCAGCCAGGTCTGTGATATAGTTTTAATGTGCTGGACTTTAGCTTTTTTATTTGCCTTATACTTGTATGTGTGTGATCTTCAGATCTAAGTGTCCTGCAGTAGGGGTGGGCGATATGGCAAAAATATCACATCACGATTTTTTAATGGTAAAATCACGATCACGATTTTATCACAGATCATTTTTACAGTGAAGTTAATTTAGAACTAAACGATTTTCTTTGTAAAAACTTAGTTATAAAGGCAAAAAAAGTCACCTCTTTCCACCGTTTGCTTCTTCTCTCATATGGCTGCTTTTATCAAAGGCTTGTGTTATAGTTGGTTGTTTCTGTGTAATGTCTTTAGCCGTTACCACTGGCTGATGTGTGGTTGGCCTCGCTGCTTGGCTCTCAGCTCATAGTTCCGGATTCTGCCTCTTCAGGTGGTTAAAGAGGTTCGTTGTGTTTGCGCTTTGTCGTTTGGAGAAAACCCAAACCAGTTCCATACGCAGTGCTGGGGAGTAACGGAATACATGTAACGGCGTTACGTATTCAGAATACAAATCATGAGTAACTGTATTCCATTACAGTTACAGTTTAAACAGACAGTAATCAGAATACAGTTACATTGTTGAAATCAATGGATTACGTGACGATACTTCTCTGTTTCACGAGTTCATATTTATTCTCT
>JAFBJY010000663.1:0-11089 GCA_016801885.1 Toxotes chatareus | reverse complement strand
ATTGCAGGTGACTACCTCATGAAACTGAATGCAAAGAGTGTGCAAAGCTGTCATCAAAGCAAAAGGTGGCTACTTCAAAGAATCTAAAATATAAAACATATTCTGGTTGATTTAACACGTTTTTGTTAACTACATAATTGCATATGTGTTCCTTCATAGTTTGGATGTCTTCAATATGAATCTACAATGTAGAAAGTAATAACAATAAAGAAAAACCACTGAATGAGATGTAATCTGTTCTCCCCTTGCGTTTCAGGTAGCTTGTCCTTCCTCTTGTGTCAGTGCCAGTGCCAGTCTGATTGTCTTCCCTGCCTTGATTGTTTCCACCTGTTCCCCATTACCTAGTGTCTATATATTGTCTGCATCTCTCTTTGTTCTATGCCAGTTCATCCTGTTTCTTGATAGCAGAACCAGCTACTAGAGCAGAGGTCTCAAACCTGTTCCACAAAGGGCCGTGTGGCTGCTGGTTTTTGTTCCAACCAATCAAGAGCACACAGTTCGACCAATCAGCTGTCTGAAGACTGAGATCAGCTGATTAAATGAGTCAAGTCTGATGTGCTGCTGTTGACTTGTTCTGGCTGCACAGCAGTGTCACATAACAGTTACAGGCAGTGATTTACAACTGCAGGACCTCACTAAACACTTTTATAGCCCAAAGTTTGAGGTTCACAGGTTTGTAGCAGTTCTCTCACTTTGTTTCTAAAGGTCCAGGTTCATTACTGAAGGCTGGATTAACAGAGTCCACAGTGAAATAAAAAACAGGCAGCTCTCCACCTGGTCAGTTAATTTAACTCTGAGTCTGAAAACTGACTCAAAGACTTTTGACAGTAAAATATATATTTTTTTTATTTATAAATGCTGTATTAACACCTTCACCCTGCCTCAGCCTTCAGTTTTCCTCCTGCTGCTCTGTTTAGTTCAAATGGAGTCTGAAACTGACTGACTGGAACACTTTCAGTTTTAGCTTTTCCTCCCTGTCTCCATTTACCTGTGTGTGTGTGTGTGTGTGTGTGATAGGTGACAGTGGATTAAGGTGAGCAACATTTGATCTCAGCCTCTGACCCTCAGCACATTATTGTTAGTTTTTTCTTTAGTAACTTTATAGGTGTCAAACCTCAAATATGTTGAATCTCATGTATAATGTTGGACACAATGAATAATGTGTGAATGATGACAAACTGTGTGTGAAGCTGTTACAGATGATGTGATGCAGACATATATTGTAGTCTTTTATTTCCTCAAATTTTCCATCTTGTTTTACAAAACGCGTTTTTTCATTTAGAGCTTATATGATTCTTGCAAGATTGGGGAAACAAACCGAGGCTGCCACGTGTCTTTTTTATTCTTTGCGCCCAGTTTAGTGGAATCATGTTGCTATGCTATATGACGGCCAATAGAACCAGGAAGACCTTTACTTTTTTCTGTCTCTCTACAGCAGTTGTTACTGTGATGATCAGCCCCTAATGGAACTATTTTTGGATGCTTTGGCAGCAATTTTTAACAGTTTTGAATTTTGGTTAAACTCTTTTTAGCCCCTTGGACTCTTTGAGGACTTTTGTTTAGTTTCTTAAGTGTTGGTAGTACTTTCCTGATTTGATTTTGAAATCATGTCTCTTTGGTTTTGATATTTTCTTGTTTTATTTTGAAACCCTGGTCCTTGTGTATCTGTTCATGGGTTACTTCCTGTCTTGGTCTGCTTTCTCTCTGCTATTGATTGGCTGCCCGCTTCTGATTTGTGTCACCTGTTGTAAATGACCTCCTGTGTATTTAAGCGTTGCTCTCCTGTCCTTTGTCAGTCTTTTTGTCTCAGCTCATGTTTGCAACTGTGGTCCATCTCCTCGGGCCTCATGTACTAATGGCCAGTGGTGGACTAATATGTTACAAAAGTAATTAATTACTGTAATGTATTTCTTTTGCTGTAACGCGTAATGTAAGGCATTACAAAATGAAAGTTGGTAATATTTACAATGTCAGTAACGTATTACAAATGCATTTTACCTCAGAGGAAGTGGTGTTTTTTTCCTCGCCAAAATCACTGAAAGATCAGCAGAGGAGAAAAGTCCAGGTAAATGTTTAATTTCCTGTTGTTAGCTTAGCTTCTAGTTTACTACAGAAGAACAGAAGGGATGAGTGCAGCAGCATGAGATCCAACGTTGGACAGTACGCTCTCATTTCATTACTTTCAGTGTCATCAGAAATAAAGACATGAAGAATATCATAGTTAAATGCACTTTGTGTGCTTAAACCTAAAGATCTCCACTTCCAAATAGCACCAATAATTTAACGCCACAAACACTTACAGCGTGTGCCATGGTAACGTCAAGGTAGCAAAAGGAAGCAAGGGGATGATGAGAGTGGAATAAAACAAATCAAAAATACATTTTAAAAAATAATATGAATCAGCCTAAAAGTTACAGTATCTCTACCACAATTTACCAGATTTTGACCTTTTGTTCTGTTCTTCTTCAAATGATTGTTCCTTTGTATTGTGCCATGAGCCATCACTGTGGCTATTATATTCTACTGTTTTTAGCCTTAAGCCAATCAGATATCACCTTCCACTGGATGTGTGTCTTTTCATCATCTGCCACTTATCTGGGTCCAGGCCCAGGTCATGCAACAGTCCACAATGCACCAAAGTCCTGGTGGCATCTCCCACAGGTGGTGGGCCCATGGGAGGCGGTGCTGTCCAGGAGTGGGGGCTCAAACCCACGACCCCGAAAGACTGAGTAGACAATTTCCTTTGGGAAATCATGAGAGTGGTGCATTGCAACGCTAGTGTTCATACCAATGCATTCCTGTATAAGTCTATCTGAGTGTGTATCTATGATGTGTGTGTGTCTGTGTGTGTGTGTCTGTGTCACGCACAGGACAGTATCGACAGCATTAGGTGTCAATGTGAGTGTGTGTGTTTATGTATCTATGTCACACAATAGTGTGTGTGTGTATGTGTGCTCTGTCCTGTGTGTGTCTGTGTGCTATTTTAATTTGATTTCTCAGAGTACTCTTTTCTTTTGTCTATTGTTCTTAACTTACCTTTGTAATAAAAATATATTTTTAACTGAACCTTCCTTGAGTTTTATTGCCTTGTCCCCACAGAGAAGAGTATTTCATACTGTCATGGTCACTCCACTGTGACAACGGTGGATTAAGGTGAACAACCTTGATCTAAGTCTCTGACCCTCAGCACATTATTGTTGTTAGACTTTGTTTGTAACTTTATAGGTGTCAAGCCTGAGATCACATTTGTGTTAACCCTGTTTACATGATCAACAAGGCCTAGTTAAAATGCTGGTAGTTGTTATGAACCTGCAACATGTTGAATCTCATGTATAATGTTGGACACTTTATGAATAATGTGAATGATGACATACTGTGTGTGAAGCTATTACAACTGATGTGATGCAGCTAAAAGGTTGTGAGCAGACATATTTGTAATCTTTTATTTCCTCAAATTCTAACATCTTCATTTTACAAAATGTTGAGAGCTTTTTTTTTTCATTTAGAGCTTGTATGGTTCAAAAAGATTACGGTAAATTAAGCCACTGTACCAATTATGGAAAATCAGTGAAATCAAGTAAAAATGTTTTTAGTCAGAAACAAAGAAAACAAAGAAACAAGCAGCCCCAGTATTAATACACTGATGAGCCAGAAGAACCAGGAAGAACTGATTTTCTGTCGACACTACGGCAGCTGTTACAGGCAGAGACGACAACTGCAGGGACCTCAACACACTCCAAACACTGTTATAGCCCAAAGTTTGGAGGTTCACAGGTTTGTAGCAGTTCTCTTTACTTTGTGTCTGAGGGTCCAGGTTCATTACTGAAATCTGAGGATCAAACTCTTTGGACCTGTCACTTTCATAGACAGACAGATGGATCCTGGAGACTCCTGCTCTCCATCCCTCCTCTTCCTCCACACAAACACTCATCTTCTGGACTTCAGTCAGTCTGAGAAGGAAACCAGTAAAACAGACTGTGAGCTCAGACAACAAAAGAATCAGGACAAAAACAAGTCTGATCAAGAGACACATGCAAGACAGAGAACAGAAAGTAAAACTAACACACACACACACACACACGCACACAGACTAACAGAGTCCACAGTGAAATAAAAACAGGCAGCTCTCCACCTGGTCAGTTTATTTTAACCTGAGTCTGAAAACTGACTCAGAGACTTTGACAGTAAAATAATAATGTTGTATTAACACTCACCCTGCCTCAGCCTCTCAGTTTTCCCCCTCCTCCTGCTCTGCTTTAGTCTAAATGGCGTCTGAACTCGACTGAACACTTTCAGTTTTAGCCCTCTCTACATTTACAGGAAGTCACACAATCTGTCTCTCTGTGTGTGTGTGTGTGTGTGTGTGTGTGTGTGTGTGTGTGTGTGCACTTACTAACCTAGTTAAGTCTGACATTTTTAGGGTCCCTGCTTGGACATGCCTTAAATCAGCCTAAAATAATGTCTAACATGCTCTGGTAAGGTTTATTAACTTTCTTCTAAGAGGTCTACTCTGGTGTGTGAGTGTTTAAGTACCTACTCATGAGTGCCCCCACTGGTTTTAACAATGAATTTCACCCAATTCCATTACACACACGTCACTTTTCACACTCCTCAAGCTTCAGCTTTAATGGTCATCTTAGATTTCACTGTATTAAACTCAAGGGTTACCTACAATGCAGCATTTAAATAAAAAAATTTCAGCAGTAAGACACTATTGTAGTTTAAATGAATAAAAAAACAAAAAAAAACACAAAACAAAGACAAATGAATAACAGACTATGCTTAATTTTTTTTGTTCCCAAAATACTGGTCTGACCACATTTCACAATCACAGGATTTTTTTTTTTTTTTTAACTTTGTGTGCTCGGTCTAGAGACAGAGATGGAATTCAAGGAGTTTTCAAAGTCAAAGTCTGTTTAAAAGAGTCAAATTAACCAGGATACAAAGACATAAATGAAAAAAGACAGTAGTATAAGATTAGTTATTTTAAGTCTATATTACTAGACCTTAAAAATAAATACAGTTTCAATCAATTTATTTATGTAATTGTATCCCTGGTTGTTCTCAAAAGGTCCACAGTTGCACTGTACCGAATGACATTGGTCCCTGTTATATGGCTCATGATGACACAAGTGCATTAGCTGTATTAGCTTTTAATTTTATATTATAAATATGTAATATTATTTACAAATATGCTATTATGCTTTGTAAAACACATCAAGGCTTCACAACCCTAAATAGAAATCAGTCCAAAAATGCTGAATTAACTTTAAAAAAGCTTATTTAAAGTGCTTTTAGGCCCACACATACACTCCTAAACTGAGGTTTTCTCTCCTTCCTTTGCTGCACTCCAAAGACAGAAATGGCTTTTCCATATAATAAACAGAGTTTATCACATAAAAGATCTCTATAAGCTCACTATAAGTGAGTGAGTTGCTAATGTTATGACTGATACAATTATATGACGGGACATTACAAATGCGTCTGCTTAACATGAATTACCAATGCTATGACCCTCACACTGATGACACGGTTCAACTGATGACATCGCAGTGACATGACAGAGACACTGTTAAGTTGTTTATAAACAAGACCTGTGGTCTTTCAGGATCAGATCTCACCCATTACCTGCAGTAAACTTAAGTACAAAGTCTAGAAAAAGACTTTGAAGCCCCCCTGGGCCCACTACTGCAGCTGCCCCAGCCCCACTACTGCAGACAGCGGCCACTACTACTGCAGGGTGAGCCCACTACCCTGCACTGTTGACTGCAGTAGACTTGATGACTAGATCATGATGGCGCGCCAACGACGCAGAGCGGCCCCTCTCTCTCTAACTTTGTGTAATTGTGTGTGTAATTGTTTATGTACGAATAGCGCTTCTCTGGCGCACTTTGTTTATGTCCGCGTACGCCGCTTTCAGCCTAGAAAACGTTACAGCCGCCATCGTGCTTTTGGAACCCAGGAAAACGCCATTTGCACTATTCAGCAATCTGCAATTTTCATATTTATATGTATGTATGTATATTTGTATGTATATATATATATATATATATATATTTATGTTGTAGTGAAAGTTTATTTAGCTGGTTTTGTTTAGATTGTTTATTTATATTGTAAAATGCACATTGCTAAGAGAGAGAAACAACATTTCGATTCCCCTGTATGTCTGACATAAGGTGAATTGACAATAAAAACGCCTTTGAATCCTTTGAACTTACTGCAGAACTCGATTTTAAAAACAACAAACAAAACTTTAATTCAATTCAATTCAATTTTATTTATATAGCGCCTTCCACAATCAAAATTGTCTCAAAGCGCTTTACAGAGACCCAGAGCCTGACCCCAGAGCAAGTACTTAAGGCGACAGTGGCAAGGAAAAACTCCCCTTTAACAGGAAGAAACCTTGAGCAGAACCTGGCTCAGATGGGGGACCCTCCTGCCGATGGCCGGGCTGGGTGAAAGGAGGAAAAGGAGGAAGATAGGACAGCTAGCAATGGAGGAGAGGGGGAGAAGGACATGCAGCATTATACAGACAATGGACAATATTAGTGGGTCAGCATTTACATTACAGTTAGTGAACAATTATTGGATAATGTATGCTCAGCAGATTACAGTTATGATAGGAAACAGAGCACAGAGGCAAAAAGCTGTCATGACTGGTAATTATTTACATTACAGTCTGCAAAGAATATTAATCCAATATTTATCTGTAGCAGAATGGAACATTAAATGTGTAAGAAATTAATCATTGTGAACAATAAACAGCAGCAGGTGGGTGGAGCCAGGACCACAGAACATGCAGCTCCGGAGCCAGAGATACCTGCAGAAAGGTACAGAAAAAGAGAGACCAGAGAGAAACAAACACAGGACTATGGGACAGAGAGGACACAGAGTTAATGACATGTAATAAAGGCTAATAAATTTGAGAGTGGGACTGAGGAGAGAAAGAGAGAGAAGAAGTGTGCAGTAGATCATGGGATTTCCCCCAGCAGCCTAGGCCTATAGCAGCATAACTAGGGGATGGTTCAGTTGCCTGAGCCAGCCCTACTAAGGGCTATATCCTTAAATGTAACAGTGTCTATAGAGATATTTGATCAGACTCTGTGTTTTTTCCTTTAAAAAGAAGAGCTGAACGCTTAGAAATGTTTTGGGGAGAAAACAAAAGAGTACGGTGGTGGGGACTCAGCCGGATTCTTTGACTCAGCTTCAACTGGCCCCACAGCTGGGTCTCTACAGCCTGGCCTGAAAAATCCATGCCAACAAAACCAGGCCTGGCTTTTACATGGAGACCCATAAAGTCTGGGAAACCATCAGGCATCTTCAGGAGTCCACGACCAATCATCGTAGCTGAAGTGCACTGTGTTGTTGAGCGGGGTTCCCTGGGTGATATCAGCAATCAACTGACTGGTTGTACAATTCACTTGGTAAAAAACTTCTTGGCGCATTTTCCTTCAGCCACTGTAAACTAACTAAACATTTGTGTCAGCTTTGATTTTCAAGCAAAGCAAGAAAAAAGGTGCACCGCTCCTGCAGCACTGCAATGCCAGGTTGATGCGTGAGTGAGCGGAGCAGCCCCTTTTCAGCTCCCCTTCCTAAAAATGGGTTTAATACATTATCCTCTATATAGGGAACACATATCAGATATTAAACTGATAAGAACAGATACTACACCGATGATCTAGCCAAAAGGCCGAGAAGTTGTATGAGGTCCAAGCGCTTTGATCGGCCCAAATCAAGCTTCTCTTGGTACAACTGGCTACTTGTCAAGGTGTCCCGCTTTGTAAGCCAGCGCTTACCAATTGCCGCTTACTTAGCAATTCAAAAGGTTTCAGCCATACGGCAAGGGAAGCTGGGCCAAAAATAGTTTAAATCCATTGGTGTTCTACCACCAGCCTAAAAATAAAGCAGCATTACCAGGAACAACATCTAGCACACATTTCTTCTTCCGCATAAACAAAGGCAGCAAAGTCGGACAGGGAGAGCTCACACTTCATTTTGTCAGCGGAGTGGCACGCCCACTTCCCTCAATTCCACTGTTGTCATGACTAAACATGCTACCCAGAAGTACGCCAGAGAGCTTCTGGTAGAGCAACATCGTGCAGCTTTGTGGACAGACTGCAAAAGTTGACCCACAACTCCAATCAACAAAGCCCTCACAAGAGAGTGTGAGAGTCTTCAACAAAATAGCACATAGGGGCATTCCTGACACATTGTGTTTTATTCACACGCACGTATCAGAGAGCGCCAACGAAGTCCCCCACTATCAGAAATTATGCACACGAGATTCCCACATTTGAGGAATCTGCGGGGTCAGCGCACAGCCGAGTGCAATGGTTGAGCCTCACCCTGGGTGAACCAATTTTGTTGATGTGATGGTATTTCCTGCCAGGTAAGTATGAGCTGCAGTTGGAAGAGAGCGGAAGGTTATTAATTAGTTTATAGGGATGATATTTTTTTTATTCTGAATCAAAATGGAGATAAAAGGCTTATAGCACCTAGTATTCCCAGGCAGTGTCTCATCCGTTCTAACCAGGCCCTACTCTACTCATCTTCCCGAGATCAGGTGAGATCGGCGTGCCCAGGGTGGTATGGCCGTAAGCAACACTCAACCCATATAAAAAGTCTCTGAATACATGCTAAAATGCCACCAATAAATCCAATGTTTAATAAGGACAATAATCAATTGGATTTCTCTACAAATCCAAGCACCAGAAGCAAGAATCAAAAAATGACCTTATCCACCTGACGAGAATTCTCTGATCTATCCATCATCTGATAAAGGCTGTTACTACGCTGGATCACTTTAGGTAGGTCCATTCCTGTCCAACATTGAATAAGATGTAAGATGGAAATATTTAAAACAGCTACTTCTTATGTGTGTGCCCAAACACTTTTTGGCTTGAATATCGTGATCTGTGTGCTTAAATATCACATCAAGTTAACAAAACAAATCATCTGAACAAAACATTTCACAAAATGAACTAAACACTGACATGAACTACTAACATGGACTGACTTACTGGAGAACCTTGAGGTGATCTGACTTCTTCCTTGCAGCCCTCTTGTCCTTGTGTAACAGCAGTAGCTCCTCCCTCCCTTGTCAATAATGGCAGAAATATCTGAGTGCTTTTTCTTCCTAAATCATGAGCAAGCCCTGCCCAGTCCAACTGTTTCTGCTCCTGTTTGACTTCTGAACTTGTCTCTGGCTGTGTGCCCCACTTACTGCAGCCTGTGACTACATGTAGAATGTTGATACATCAGGACAAAACACTCACACACACATACTGGTACTTATATCTTTGGAGGACACCTCTGGCATAATGCATTCCCTCGCCCTAACCTCTCTCTCTTTAGCATCTCAGACCTATGCCCAGTACCTGTGCCTCTGTCAAAGAATACAAAAAAAAAACACTAGACCTGTCACACATAAAAATCATGTTTGTGTGTATTTATTCATGTAGTCATCTGTGAATTTTGTGTTGATGAGTGCAAAGTAAAAGCATCAGCATCAGCATGAACCTTGTTTTGCAAAGCTTCTTCTCTTTTCCTTTGCTTCCTACAACTGTATATTTTTCACATCATCTTTCATATTGAAGAAACAAGTTCATTCAGTAGCGTTATTTCTTTTTTTATTGTTATCATGTGCAATAACCATCTGTGGTTATGCACACTGAGAGCAGAATGATAAATGAATGACATTTACTTTTGCACCTATGTTGCTGGGACAAAGATGATGAAAAGAATGATAAAGAATTATACCATGATCAGAGTTATTTTCTGGTGAAGAACAGATTGAATATGGAGGCTCCATTGGACATAATAGCTGTTTATCGCTGGCCGTTGGTGTCAATATTATGTGTTGATTTTTTTTTTAACATTGGTTTAATAAGAATCTCTGCAATGTGAAACCAATTTTGTGGGAAGGCTAAGTTACCTTTGAAGCATTTCAACACTGACAGCAGTGCAAAGCTGGTTTTTTCATCTGTTGTCTGATGATTTAACAAACTGATATTGAAGGGTCACTGTTCTCTGAATGACCTTTTGACCCATTATGTTCTACTAGTGGGGTCAAAGCATTTCTGTAGTAAACAGCTGAACTCCTCCTCTTCTTTTCTCCAGCAGTCCTGCCTCTTCTTCCCAGAGTTCCCAGGCTGCTGAGCTGCAGGACTCTTTAGACTAACTGCTACAGGGCTCCCCTATGGCTCTGATTTGTCTGCTAAATAAAGCTGTTTGACACTTGATTTAAACACCATGTCAGTTCAGCAGCTCTGAGGAGAAGAAGTGAATCAGTGTGCCCGTGTCCAGGTATGGGATACCTTTTGTCTCTGTGTCTTCCAGGCCAGTGGAGGAGTTTCTGTGGGGTGAAGATACTGAATGTTAGTTGAACATCTGCACAGATTATAGTACAATATGACTCACGGAAATACATCAGATCAATGAAGCAAGATCATCATGAAGCAATAAAACTGTCAATTGTATCAATGTCAGTGTTTTCAGTATAGGTTTTGTCGAGGTTGTGGCGAATCAATTTTTCCAGTGTTGGTGAAAGTTAAAAGCTTTCAACAATAGTTTTCAACATCAGTTTCACAAAATTTCAGACTAACACGAGGCCACAGAAAATAAAGCTGCTGTGAGCATCTATTTTCAGAGAAGTTTACCAGGGAGTCCAGAACTGTACCTGTCACACTCTGTCAGCCATGGACTCAGTACTTTCCACTGCCTGCTCACACCACACCCTCTCAGTCACGGATCCACACCTGTTCTCACTCACTAATCACACACGCTTTACTCAAATCACTCACCTACCCGTTTTATATTCTCCAGCCTCCCTCCTAGTCCAGATTATTTCCCGCAATGCAAGACTTTCCAGCGTTACCTGCCCTTTTCTTTGGTCTTCCCGCCTGAAGACCTGCCTGTTTTGCCTGACCCCGTAAATTTCCTCTGCCTTCTGTTTTGACCAGCTCAGCCTGTCTCTCTCTGGACTTTGGCCTGATTCTCCTGCCTCCCTGTTACTGAACTTTGCCTGCCTAAAAAAGCCTCCTGCCCAGCCCTTGAAATGTTTTGTGCCAGTTTAAACCATTAACTGGTC
>JAFBJY010000662.1:0-11091 GCA_016801885.1 Toxotes chatareus | reverse complement strand
AAATGTCATAAAAAACGCCATAGTATAGTATGGCGCTTTTTTCGGCAAAAAAAGTCAAAATTTTTTTGACCTCAAAATGTCATAAAAAACGCTATAGTATAGTATAGGCCAAAAATCGGGCAAAAAAGTCAAAAAATTTTTTTGACCTCAAATGTCATAAAAAAACGCCATAGTATAGTATGGCGTTTTTTCGGCAAAAAAGTCAAAAATTTTTTGACCTCAAATGTCATAAAAAACGCTATAGTATAGTATGGCGCTTTTTTTCGCAAAAAAAGTCAAAATTTTTTTTGACCTCAAAATGTCATAAAAAAATAGTATAGTATAGTATGGCATTTTTTCGGCAAAAAAGTCAAAAAATTTTTTGACCTCAAATGTCATAAAAAAACGCTATAGTATAGTATGGCGCTTTTTTTTCGCAAAAAAGTCAAAAAAATTTTTGACCTCAAAATGTCATAAAAAAAACGCTATAGTATAGTATGGCAAATTTTTTCGGTCATAAAAAAAGTCAAAAATTTTTTTTGACCTCAAAATGTCATAAAAAAAATGTATAGTATAGTATGGCATGCTTTTTTCGGCAAAAAGTCAAAAATTTTTGACCTCAAAATGTCATAAAAAAACGCTATAGTATAGTATATGCTTTTTTCGGCAAAAAAAGTCAAAATTTTTTTGACCTCAAATGTCATAAAAAAACGCCATAGTATAGTATGGCGTTTTTTCGGGCAAAAAAAGTCAAAAATTTTTTGACCTCAAAATGTCATAAAAAAACGCTATAGTATAGTATGGCGCTTTTGAAATCGGCAAAAAAGTCAAAAAATTTTTTGACCTCAAATGTCATAAAAAACGCTATAGTATAGTATGGCGCTTTTTTCGCGCAAAAAAGTCAAAAATTTTTTTTCCTCAAAATGTCATAAAAACGCTATAGTATAGTATGGCTTTTTTTCGCGCAAAAAGTCAAAAAATTTTTTGACCTCAAAATGTCATAAAAAACGCCATAGTATAGTATGGCGCTTTTTCGGGCAAAAAAAAAAAATTTTTGACCTCAAAATGTCATAAAAAAACGCCATAGTATAGTATGGCGCCAAAAAAAGTCGGCAAAAAAAAAAAAAAAAATTTTTGACCTCAAAATGTCATAAAAAAAACGCCATAGTATAGTATAGTATAGTATTTTTTTGGGCAAAAAAGTCAAAAATTTTTTTGACCTCAAAATGTCATAAAAAACGCCATAGTATAGTATGGCGTTTTTTCGGCAAAAAGTCAAAAATTTTTTTGACCTCAAAATGTCATAAAAAAACGCCATAGTATAGTATGGCGCTTTTTCGGCCAAAAAAAAAAAATTTTTTTGACCTCAAAATGTCATAAAAAACGCTATAGTATAGTATGGCGCTTTTTTTCGCCAAAAAAAGTCAAAAAATTTTTTTGACCTCAAATGTCATAAAAAACGCTATAGTATAGTATATGCGCCAAAATCGGCAAAAAAAAAGTCAAAAATTTTTTGACCTCAAAATGTCATAAAAAAAAACGCCATAGTATA
This sequence comes from Toxotes chatareus, assembly GCA_016801885.1. NCBI lineage: Eukaryota > Metazoa > Chordata > Actinopteri > Toxotidae > Toxotes > Toxotes chatareus. The sequence goes on along the minus strand of JAFBJY010000662.1, from coordinate 9,560 downwards.
GTATATGGCCAAAAAATCGGGCAAAAAAAGTCAAAAAAAATTTTTGACCTCAAAATGTCATAAAAAACGCTATAGTATAGTATGGCGTTTTTTTCGGGCAAAAAAGTCAAAAAAATTTTTTGACCTCAAAATGTCATAAAAAACGCCATAGTATAGTATGCCGCTTTTTCGGGCAAAAAGTCAAAAATTTTTTGACCTCAAAATGTCATAAAAAAACGCTATAGTATAGTATATATGCTTATTTTTTCGGGCAAAAAAAGTCAAAAAATTTTTTTGACCTCAAAATGTCATAAAAACGCTATAGTATAGTATGGCGTTTTTTTCGGGCAAAAAAAGTCAAAAATTTTTTGACCTCAAAATGTCATAAAAAACGCTATAGTATAGTATGGCGTTTTTCGGGCAAAAAAAGTCAAAAAATTTTTTGACCTCAAAATGTCATAAAAAACGCCATAGTATAGTATGGCTGCTTTTTTCGGCCAAAAAAAAGTCAAAATTTTTTTTTGACTCAAAATGTCATAAAAAACGCCATAGTATAGTATGCTGCTTTTTCGGGCAAAAAAGTCAAAAAAATTTTTTGACCTCAAAATGTCATAAAAAACGCCATAGTATAGTATGGCGCTTTTTTTCGGCAAAAAAGTCAAAAAATTTTTGACCTCAAAATGTCATAAAAAACGCTATAGTATAGTATGGCTGCTTTTTCGGGCAAAAAAGTCAAAAAATTTTTTGACCTCAAAATGTCATAAAAAAAACGCCATAGTATAGTATGGCGCTTTTTTCGGGCAAAAAAGTCAAAAAATTTTTGACCTCAAAATGTCATAAAAAATTTTTTGACCTCAAAATGTATAGTATATCATAGTATAGTATCGGGCCAAAAAGTCAAAAAGTCAAAAAATTTTTGACCTCAAAATGTCATAAAAAACGCCATAGTATAGTATGGCTGCTTTTTCGGCAAAAAAGTCAAAAATTTTTTTTCTTCTCAAATGTCATAAAAACGCCATAGTATAGTATGGCTTTTTTTCGGCAAAAAAGTCAAAAAATTTTTTGACCTCAAAATGTCATAAAAAACGCTATAGTATAGTATGGCGCTTTTTTCGGCAAAAAAAAGTCAAAAAATTTTTGACCTCAAAATGTCATAAAAAAACGCCATAGTATAGTATGGCGTTTTTTTCGCAAAAAAGTCAAAAATTTTTTGACCTCAAAATGTCATAAAAAAAACGCCATAGTATAGTATGGCGCTTTTTTTCGCAAAAAAGTCAAAAATTTTTTTGACCTCAAAATGTCATAAAAAACGCTATAGTATAGTATAGTATTTCGGCAAAAAAGTCAAAAAATTTTTTGCCAAAAAAAAACGTCAAAATAGTATTTTTGACCTCAAAATGTCATAAAAAACGCCATAGTATAGTATGGCGCTTTTTTCGGCAAAAAAGTCAAAATTTTTTTGACCTCAAAATGTCATAAAAACGCTATAGTATAGTATGGCGCTTTTTTTCGGCAAAAAGTCAAAAATTTTTGACTCAAAATGTCATAAAAAACGCCATAGTATAGTATGTATGGCGCTTTTTTTTCGCAAAAAAAAAAGTCAAAAAAATTTTGACCTCAAAATGTCATAAAAAACGCCATAGTATAGTATGGCGCTTTTTTTCGCCAAAAGTCAAAATTTTTTTTGACCTCAAAATGTCATAAAAAACGTCATAGTATAGTATAGTATGGCGTGCCAAATCGGCAAAAAAAGTCAAAAAATTTTTGACCTCAAATGTCATAAAAAAAACGCTATAGTATAGTATGGCGTTTTTTTCGGGCAAAAAGTCAAAAATTTTTTGACTCAAATGTCATAAAAAACGCCATAGTATAGTATGGCGTTTTTTTTCGCCAAAAAAGTCAAAAAATTTTTGACCTCAAAAAATGTCATAAAAAACGCTATAGTATAGTATGGCGCTTTTTCGGCCAAAAAAGTCAAAAAATTTTTTTGACCTCAAAATGTCATAAAAAAACGCCATAGTATAGTATATGCTTTTTTTCGGGCAAAAAAAGTCAAAAAATTTTTTGACCTCAAAATGTCATAAAAACGCTATAGTATAGTATGGCGCTTTTTTTCGGGCAAAAAAAAGTCAAAATTTTTTTGACCTCAAAATGTCATAAAAAACGCCATAGTATAGTATATGGCCAAAATCGGGCAAAAAAGTCAAAAATTTTTTTGACCTCAAATGTCATAAAAACGCCATAGTATAGTATGGCTGCTTTCGGCAAAAAGTCAAAAAATTTTTTGACCTCAAATGTCATAAAAAACGCCATAGTATAGTATAGGCGCCAAAATCGGCAAAAAAGTCAAAAATTTTTTGACCTCAAAATGTCATAAAAAACGTCATATAGTATATGCGCTTTTTTCGCCAAAAAGTAAAAAATTTTTGACCTCAAAATGTCATAAAAACGTAGTAGTATAGTATATGTCGCCAAAAAAGTCAAAAAATTTTTTGACCTCAAATGTCATAAAAAACGCTATAGTATAGTATGGCTTTTTTCGGCAAAAAAAGTCAAAATTTTTTTTGACCTCAAATGTCATAAAAAACGCTATAGTATAGTATGGCTGCTTTTTTGGCAAAAAAAGTCAAAAAAATTTTTTGACCTCAAATGTCATAAAAAACGCTATAGTATAGTATGGCTTTTTTCGGGCAAAAAAGTCAAAAAATTTTTTGACCTCAAAATGTCATAAAAAACGCTATAGTATAGTATGGCGTTTTTTTCGGCAAAAAAGTCAAAAATTTTTTTGACCTCAAATGTCATAAAAAACGCTATAGTATAGTATGGCGTTTTTTCGGCAAAAAAAGTCAAAAAATTTTTTGACCTCAAAATGTCATAAAAAACGTCATAGTATAGTATATGCTTTTTTCGGCCAAAAAAGTCAAAAATTTTTTTGACCTCAAATGTCATAAAAAACGCTATAGTATAGTATGGCGTTTTTTTTTCGGGCAAAAAAGTCAAAAATTTTTGACTCAAAATGTCATAAAAACGCCATAGTATAGTATGGCTTTTTTTCGGCAAAAGTCAAAAAATTTTTGACCTCCTCAAAATGTCATAAAAAACGCCATAGTATAGTATGCGCTTCAAAAAGTCAAAAAGTCAAAAAATTTTTTTGACCTCAAAATGTCATAAAAAACGCCATAGTATAGTAAAAAGTCAAAAAATTTTTTTTTCATCGGCAAAAAAGTCAAAAAAAAGTCAAAATTTTTGACCTCAAATGTCATAAAAACGCTATAGTATAGTATGGCTGCTTTTTTTCGGGCAAAAAGTCAAAAAAATTTTTGACCTCAAATGTCATAAAAAACGCCATAGTATAGTATATGCGCCAAAATCGGGCAAAAAAGTCAAAAAAAGTCAAAAATTTTTGACCTCAAAATGTCATAAAAAACGCCATAGTATAGTATGGCGTTTTTTCGGACAAAAAAGTCAAAAATTTTTTGACCTCAAAATGTCATAAAAAAACATAGTAGTATAGTATGGCGCTTTTTTTCGCAAAAAAGTCAAAAAATTTTTTGACCTCAAAATGTCATAAAAAAAACGCCATAGTATAGTATGGCGCCAAAATCGGCCAAAAAAGTCAAAAAAATTTTTTTGACCTCAAATGTCATAAAAAAACGCTATAGTATAGTATGGCGTTTTTTTCGGGCAAAAGTCAAAAATTTTTTTTGACCTCAAAATGTCATAAAAAACGCTATAGTATAGTATAGGCGCTTTTTGCGGGCAAAAAAAAAAAAAATTTTTGACCTCAAAAATGTCATAAAAAACGCCATAGTATAGTATGGCGCTTTTTCGGCAAAAAAAGTCAAAAAATTTTTTTTGACCTCAAATGTCATAAAAAACGCTATAGTATAGTATGCCATAGTATAGTATGGCTGCTTTTTTCGGGTCAAAAAAACGTCAAAAATTTTTTTTTTTGACCTCAAAATGTCATAAAAAAACGCTATAGTATAGTATGGCTATGCTTCGGCAAAAAAGTCAAAAATTTTTTGACCTCAAATGTCATAAAAAAACGCTATAGTATAGTATGGCGTTTTTTTCGGCAAAAAAGTCAAAAAATTTTTGACCTCAAAATGTCATAAAAAACGCTATAGTATAGTATGGCGCTTTTTCGGCAAAAAAAGTCAAAAATTTTTTTTGACCTCAAATGTCATAAAAAAACGCTATAGTATAGTATGGCGTCCAAATCGGCAAAAAAGTCAAAAAATTTTTGGACCTCAAATGTCATAAAAACGCCATAGTATAGTATGGCGCTTTTCGGGCCAAAAAAGTCAAAAAAATTTTGACCTCAAAATGTCATAAAAACGCTATAGTATAGTATAGGCCAAAAAAAGTCAAAAAAACGACCTCAAAATGTCATAAAAAAACGCCATAGTATAGTATGCTTTTTTTTCGGCAAAAAAGTCAAAAAATTTTTTGACCTCAAATGTCATAAAAAACGCTATAGTATAGTATGGCTTTTTTTCGGCAAAAAGTCAAAAAATGTCAAAAAACGCTATAGTATTTTTTTGACCTCAAAATGTCATAAAAAACGCTATAGTATAGTATGGCGCTGCTTTTTTCGGCAAAAAAAAGCAAAAAAAAATTTTGACCTCAAAATGTCATAAAAAACGCTATAGTATAGTATGGCAAAAATCGGCAAAAAAAGTCAAAAATTTTTTGACCTCAAAATGTCATAAAAAACGCTATAGTATAGTATGGCTATGCTTTTTCGGGCAAAAAAAAGTCAAAAAATTTTTGACCTCAAAATGTCATAAAAAAACGCCATAGTATAGTATGGCGCTTTTTTCGCAAAAAAGTCAAAAAATTTTTTGACCTCAAATGTCATAAAAAAACGCTATAGTATAGTATGTATGCTTTTCGCCAAAAAGTCAAAAAAATTTTGACCAAAATGTCATAAAAAAACGCTATAGTATAGTATGGCGTTTTTTCGGCAAAAAAGTCAAAAATTTTTTTTGACCTCAAAATGTCATAAAAACGCCATAGTATAGTATGGCGCCAAAATCGGCCAAAAAGTCAAAAAATTTTTTGACCTCAAATGTCATAAAAACGCCATAGTATAGTATAGCTATGGCGGCCAAAAGTCAAAAATTTTTTTGCCTCAAAATGTCAAAAAACGTCATAGTATAGTATGGCGATGTTTTTTTTCTCAAAAAATTTTTGTCAAAATAAAACGCTATAGTATAGTATATGGCTTTTTTCGGCAAAAAAAAGTCAAAAAAATTTTTGACTCAAAATGTCATAAAAAAACGCTATAGTATAGTATGTTTTGCCTCAAAATGTCATAAAAAACGCTTAGTACAGTAAAAAAAAGTCAAAAAAAGTTTTGACCTCAAAATGTCATAAAAACGCCATAGTATAGTATGGCGTTGCCAATCGGCAAAAAAGTCAAAAAATTTTTTGACCTCAAATGTCATAAAAAAACGCCATAGTATAGTATGGCGCTTTTTTCGGCAAAAAAAGTCAAAAATTTTTTGACCTCAAAATGTCATAAAAAACGCTATAGTATAGTATGGCTTTTTTCGGCAAAAAAGTCAAAAAATTTTTTGACCTCAAAATGTCATAAAAAACGCCATAGTATAGTATGGCGCTTTTTTCGCAAAAAAAGTCAAAAAATTTTTTGACCTCAAAATGTCATAAAAAACGTCATAGTATAGTATGGCGCTTTTTTTCGGCAAAAAAGTCAAAATTTTTTCAAAATGTCAAAAAAACGTCATAAAAAAACGCCATAGTATAGTAAAATGTCATAAAAACGCCATAGTATATCGCAAAAAAAAAGTCAAAAATTTTTTTGACCTCAAAATGTCATAAAAACGCCATAGTATAGTATGGCGCTTTTTTCGGGCAAAAAAAGTCAAAAAATTTTTTTGACCTCAAAATGTCATAAAAAACGCCATAGTATAGTATGGCGCTTTTTTTCGGCCAAAAAAGTCAAAAAAAATTTTGACCTCAAATGTCATAAAAAACGCTATAGTATAGTATGGCTGCTTTTTTTCGGCAAAAAAAAGTCAAAAAATTTTTTGACCTCAAAATGTCATAAAAAACGCCATAGTATAGTATGGCGTTTTTTCGCCAAAAAAAGTCAAAATTTTTTGACCTCAAAATGTCATAAAAACGCTATAGTATAGTATGGTATCGGCAAAAAGTCAAAAAATTTTTGACCTCAAAATGTCATAAAAAAATAGTATAAAAAAAAAGTCAAAAATTTTTTGACCTCAAAATGTCATAAAAAAACGCCATAGTATAGTATGGCGCTTTTTTCGGCAAAAAAAAGTCAAAAATTTTTTGACCTCAAAATGTCATAAAAACGCTATAGTATAGTATGGCGTTTTTTTTCGGCAAAAAAGTCAAAAATTTTTTTGACCTCAAAATGTCATAAAAAACGCATATAGTATAGTATGGCGCTTTTTTCGGGCAAAAAGTCAAAAAAATTTTTGACCTCAAAATGTCATAAAAAACGCTATAGTATAGTATGGCGTTTTTTTTCGGGCAAAAAAGTCAAAAAATTTTTGACCTCAAATGTCATAAAAAACGTATATAGTATAGTATGTATGCTTTTTCAAAAAAAGTCAAAAAATTTTTTTTTCTCAAAATGTCATAAAAAAATATAGTATAGTATAGTATAGTAAAAAAGCTCAAAAAAAAATCGGCAAAAAAGTCAAAAATTTTTTAGACCTCAAATGTCATAAAAACGCTATAGTATATGTATAAAAAACGCTATAGTATAGTATCGCGTGGCCAAAAAAGTCAAAAATTTTTGACCTCAAAATGTCATAAAAAACGCCATAGTATAGTATGGCGCTGCCCGGGCAAAAAAGTCAAAAAATTTTTTTGACCTCAAAATGTCATAAAAACGCCATAGTATAGTATATGCTTTTTTCGGGCAAAAAAAGTCAAAAAATTTTTTTGACCTCAAAATGTCATAAAAAACGCTATAGTATAGTATGGCGTTTTTTCGCCAAAAAAAGTCAAAAAATTTTTTTGACCTCAAAATGTCATAAAAACGCCATAGTATAGTATGGCTTTTTTTCGGCAAAAAAGTCAAAATTTTTTTGACCTCAAAATGTCATAAAAAACGCCATAGTATAGTATGGCGTTTTTTCGGCCAAAAAAGTCAAAAAAATTTTTTTGACCTCAAAATGTCATAAAAAACGCTATAGTATAGTATGGCTTTTTCGGCAAAAAAAAGTCAAAAAATTTTTGGACCTCAAAATGTCATAAAAAACGCCATAGTATAGTATGGCGTTTTTTTCGGCAAAAAAGTCAAAAAAAATTTTTTGACCTCAAAATGTCATAAAAAAAACGCCATAGTATAGTATAGTATGGGCCAAAAAGTCAAAAATTTTTTTTGACCAAAAAAGTCAAAATAGTATTTTTTGACCTCAAAATGTCATAAAAACGCCATAGTATAGTATGGCTGCTTTTTTCGGGCAAAAAAGTCAAAAAATTTTTTTGACCTCAAATGTCATAAAAAACGCCATAGTATAGTATGGCGCTTTTTCGCCAAAAAAGTCAAAAAATTTTTTGACCTCAAAATGTCATAAAAAAACGCTAGTATAGTATGGCTGCTTTTTCGGGCAAAAAAAGTCAAAAATTTTTTTGACCTCAAAATGTCATAAAAAACGCCATAGTATAGTATATGCAAAATCGCCAAAAAAAGTCAAAAAATTTTTTGACCTCAAAATGTCATAAAAAACGCTATAGTATAGTATGGCGCTTTTTTCGCCAAAAAAAGTCAAAAAATTTTTTTGGACCTCAAAATGTCATAAAAAACGCTCATAGTATAGTATGGCTCAAAATTTTTCGGCCAAAAAAAGTCAAAAATTTTTTGACTCAAAATGTCATAAAAACGCCATAGTATAGTATGGCGCTTTTTCGGCCAAAAAAGTCAAAAAATTTTTGACCTCAAAATGTCATAAAAACGCCATAGTATAGTATGGCATGCAAAATCGGCAAAAAGTCAAAAAATTTTTTAGTATAGATTCAAAATGTCAAATGTCAAAAAAACGCCATAGTATAGTATGGCATCAAAATTCGGCCAAAAAAGTCAAAAAATTTTTTTGACCTCAAAATGTCATAAAAAAACGCTATAGTATAGTATGGCGCTTTTTTCGGGCAAAAAAAGTCAAAAAAATTTTTTGACCTCAAATGTCATAAAAACGCCATAGTATAGTATGGCGTTTTTTTTTCGGCAAAAAAGTCAAAAATTTTTTTGACCTCAAAATGTCATAAAAAAACGCCATAGTATAGTATGGCTTTTTTTCGGGCAAAAAGTCAAAAATTTTTGACCTCAAAATGTCATAAAAAACGTCATAGTATAGTATGTATGCTTTTTTCGGCAAAAAAGTCAAAAAATTTTTGACCTCAAAATGTCATAAAAAACGCCATAGTATAGTAGCAAAAAGTCAAAAAATTTTTTGACCTCAAAATGTCATCGCCATAAAAAGTCAAAAAAAAATTTTTTTGACCTCAAAATGTCATAAAAACGCCATAGTATAGTATGCTGCTTTTTTCGCGGCAAAAAGTCAAAAAATTTTTTGACCTCAAATGTCATAAAAAACGCTATAGTATAGTATGGCGCTTTTTTCGGGCAAAAAAAAGTCAAAAAAATTTTTGACCTCAAAATGTCATAAAAAACGCCATAGTATAGTATATGCTTTTTCGGCCAAAAAGTCAAAAAAATTTTTGACCTCAAATGTCATAAAAAACGCCATAGTATAGTATGCATCAAAATTTTTTCGCCAAAAAAAGTCAAAAAATTTTTGACCTCAAAATGTCATAAAAAAAACGCTATAGTATAGTATGGCGTTTTTTCGGCAAAAAAAAGTCAAAAATTTTTTGACCTCAAAATGTCATAAAAAACGCCATAGTATAGTATGGCCAAAATTTTCGCAAAAAGTCAAAAAATTTTTTCGACCTCAAAATGTCATAAAAAAATGCCATAGTATAGTATATGGCTTTTTTTCGGGCAAAAAAGTCAAAAAATTTTTTGACCTCAAAATGTCATAAAAAACGCCATAGTATAGTATGGCGCTTTTTTCGGCCAAAAAGTCAAAAAAAATTTTTGACCTCAAAATGTCATAAAAAACGCCATAGTATAGTATGGCTGCAAAATCGGCAAAAAAGTCAAAAAAATTTTTGACCTCAAAATGTCATAAAAAACGCTATAGTATAGTATGGCGCTTTTTTCGCAAAAAAGTCAAAAAATTTTTTGACCTCAAATGTCATAAAAAACGCCATAGTATAGTATAGTATAGGCTTTTTTCGGCCAAAAAAGTCAAAAAATTTTTGACCTCAAAATGTCATAAAAAACGCTATAGTATAGTATGGCAAAATCGGACAAAAAAAGTCAAAAATTTTTTGACCTCAAAATGTCATAAAAACGCCATAGTATAGTATATGCTTTTTTCGGCCAAAAAGTCAAAAAATTTTTGACCTCAAATGTCATAAAAAACGCCATATAGTATAGTATGCTTTTTTTCGGCAAAAAAAGTCAAAAAATTTTTGACCTCAAAATGTCATAAAAAACGCCATAGTATAGTATG
>JAFBJY010000661.1:0-11122 GCA_016801885.1 Toxotes chatareus | reverse complement strand
TACTATGACGCTTTTTTATGACATTTTGAGGTCAAAAAAATTTTGACTTTTTTGGCCGATTTTGACGCCTTTACTATACTATGACGTTTTTATGACATTTTGAGGTCAAAAAATTTTGACTTTTTTTTGGCCGATTTTTTACGCTTTTACTATGACGCTTTTTTATGACATTTTGAGGTCAAAAAAAAATTTTGACTTTTTTGGCCGATTTTGACGCTCTTACTATACTATGATGACGTTTTTATGACATTTTGAGGTCAAAAAATTTTGACTTTTTTTGGCCGATTTTGACGCTACTACTATACTATGACGCTTTTTTATGACATTTTGAGGTCAAAAAATTTTTTGACTTTTTGGTCGATTTTGACGCCTTTACTATACTATGACGTTTTTTATGACATTTTGAGGTCAAAAAATTTTTGACTTTTTGGCCGATTTTGACGCCTTACTATACTATGACGCTTTTTTGATGATTTTGAGGTCAAAAAATTTTGACTTTTTTTGGCCGATTTTGACGCCTTTACTATACTATGACGTTTTTTATGACATTTTGAGGTCAAAAAATTTTTTTTTTTTGGCCGATTTTGACGCCTTTACTATACTATGACGTTTTTTTATGACATTTTGAGGTCAAAAATTTTTTGACTTTTTACGATTATTTTGACGCCTTTTTACTATACTATGACGTTTTTTATGACATTTTGAGGTCAAAAAATTTTGACTTTTTTGGCCGATTTTGACGCTTTACTATACTATGACGTTTTTTTTATGATTTTTGAGGTCAAAAATTTTTTTGACTTTTTGGCCGATTTTGACGCTTTACTATACTATGACGTTTTTTATGACATTTTGAGTCCAAAAAATTTTTTGACTTTTTTTGGCCGATTTTGACGCCTTTACTATACTATGACGCTTTTTATGACATTTTGAGGTCAAAAAATTTTTGACTTTTTTGGCCGATTTTGACGCTTTTACTATACTATGACGCTTTTTTATGACATTTTGAGGTCAAAAAATTTTTGACTTTTTTGGCCGATTTTGACGCCTTTACTATACTATGACGCTTTTTTATGACATTTTGAGGTCAAAAAATTTTGACTTTTTTTGGCCGATTTTGACGCCTTACTATACTATGACGCTTTTTATGACATTTTGAGGTCAAAAATTTTTTGATTTTTTGCCGATTTTGACGCCTTACTATACTATGATGACGTTTTTTTATGACATTTTGAGGTCAAAAAATTTTTTGACTTTTTTTGGCCGATTTTGACGCCTTTACTATACTATGACGTTTTTTATGACATTTTGAGGTCAAAAAATTTTTTGACTTTTTTTGATTTTTGATTTTGACGCCTTTATACTACTATGACGCTTTTTTTTTTTATGACATTTTGAGGTCAAAAAATTTTTTGACTTTTTTTGGCCGATTTTGACGCCTTACTATACTATGACGTTTTTTATGACATTTTGAGGTCAAAAAAATTTTGACTTTTTTTGGCCGATTTTGACGCTTTACTATACTATGACGTTTTTTATGACATTTTGAGGTCAAAAAATTTTTGACTTTTTTTGGCCGATTTTGACGCCTTACTATACTATGACGCTTTTTTTTGACATTTTGAGGTCAAAAAAATTTTGACTTTTTTGTAAAATTTTGACGCCTTTACTATACTATGACGCTTTTTTATGACATTTTGAGGTCAAAAAATTTTGACTTTTTTGGCCGATTTTGACGCCTTTACTATACTATGACGCTTTTTATGACATTTTGAGGTCAAAAAAATTTTTTGACTTTTTTTGGCCGATTTTGACGCCTTACTATACTATGACGTTTTTTTATGACATTTTGAGGTCAAAAAAATTTTTGACTTTTTTTGGCCGATTTTGACGCCTTTACTATACTATGACGTTTTTTTTTATGACATTTTGAGGTCAAAAAATTTTTGACTTTTTTTGCCGATTTTGACGCCTTTTACTATACTATGACGTTTTTTTATGACATTTTGAGGTCAAAAATTTTTTGACTTTTTTTTGGCCGATTTTGACGCCTTTACTATACTATGACGACGCTTTATGACATTTTGAGGTCAAAAAATTTTTGACTTTTTTTTCCGATTTTGACGCCTTTTACTATACTATGACGTTTTTTATGACATTTTGAGGTCAAAAAATTTTTGACTTTTTTTTTGGCCGATTTTGACGCCTTACTATACTATGACGCTTTTTTATGACATTTTGAGGTCAAAAAATTTTGACTTTTTTTGGCCGAAAACCGACGCCGCCTTACTATACTATGACGCTTTTTATGACATTTTGAGGTCAAAAATTTTTGACTTTTTTGGCCGATTTTGACGCTTTTACTATACTATGACGCTTTTTTATGACATTTTGAGGTCAAAAAATTTTTGACTTTTTTGGCCGATTTTGACGCCTTTATACTATACTATGACGTTTTTATGACATTTTGAGGTCAAAAAAATTTGACTTTTTTTTTTGCCCGATTTTGACGCCTTTACTATACTATGACGACGCTTTATGACATTTTGAGGTCAAAAATTTTTGACTTTTTTTGGCCGATTTTGACGCCTTACTATACTATGACGTTTTTTATGACATTTTGAGGTCAAAAAATTTTTGACTTTTTTTTTGCCGATTTTGACGCCTTTACTATACTATATGACGTTTTTTATGACATTTTGAGGTCAAAAAATTTTGACTTTTTTGGCCGATTTTGACGCCTTTACTATACTATGACGCTTTTTATGACATTTTGAGGTCAAAAATTTTTGACTTTTTGGCCGATTTTGACGCTTTACTATACTATGACGTTTTTTATGACATTTTGAGGTCAAAAAATTTTGACTTTTTTTGTCCGATTTTGCCGATTACTGACGCTTACTATACTATGACGCTTTTTATGACATTTTGAGGTCAAAAAATTTTTGACTTTTTTTGGCCGATTTTGACGCTTTACTATACTATGACGTTTTTTATGACATTTTGAGGTCAAAAAATTTTTTGACTTTTTTGGCCGATTTTGACGCCTTACTACTATACTATGACGCTTTTTTATGACATTTTGAGGTCAAAAAATTTTGACTTTTTTTGGCCGATTTTGACGCCTTTACTATACTATGACGACGTTTTTATGATATTTTGAGGTCAAAAATTTTTGACTTTTTTATTGATTTTGACGCTTTTACTATACTATGACGTTTTTTATGACATTTTGAGGTCAAAAAATTTTTGACTTTTTTGGCCGATTTTGACGCCTTTACTATACTATGACGTTTTTTATGACATTTTGAGGTCAAAAAAATTTTGACTTTTTTTGGCCGATTTTGACGCTTTTACTATACTATGACGTTTTTTATGACATTTTGAGGTCAAAAATTTTTTTGACTTTTTTGGCCGATTTTACCGATTTTGACGCCTTTACTATACTATGACGTTTTTTATGACATTTTGAGGTCAAAAAAATGACTTTTTTTGGCCGATTTTGACGCCTTTACTATACTATGACGCTTTTTTATGACATTTTGAGGTCAAAAAATTTTTGACTTTTTTGGCCGATTTTGACGCCTTTACTATACTATGACGTTTTTTATGACATTTTGAGGTCAAAAAAATTTTGACTTTTTTTTGGCCGATTTTGACGCCTTTACTATACTATGACGTTTTTTATGACATTTTGAGGTCAAAAAATTTTGACTTTTTTTGCCGATTTTGACGCCTTTACTATACTATGACGCTTTTTTATGACATTTTGAGGTCAAAAAATTTTGACTTTTTTTGGCCGATTTTGACGCCTTTTACTATACTATGACGTTTTTTATGACATTTTGAGGTTTTGAGGTCAAAAAAATTTTGACTTTTTTTATGGCCGAAAAACGCCTTTACTATACTATGACGTTTTTTATGACATTTTGAGGTCAAAAAAAATTTTTGACTTTTTTTTCCGATTTTGACGCCTTTTACTACTATACTATGACGCTTTTTATGACATTTTGAGGTCAAAAAATTTTTTGACTTTTTTGGCCGATTTTGACGCCTTTACTATACTATGACGCTTTTTTATGACATTTGAGGTCAAAAAATTTTTGACTTTTTTGGCCGATTTTGACGCCTTTACTATACTATGACGTTTTTTATGACATTTTGAGGTCAAAAAATTTTTGACTTTTTTGGCCGATTTTGACGCCTTTTACTATACTATGACGTTTTTTATGACATTTTGAGGTCAAAAAATTTTGACTTTTTTTGGCCGATTTTGACGCCTTTACTATACTATGACGTTTTTTATGACATTTTGAGGTCAAAAAATTTTGACTTTTTTTTGGCCGATTTTGACGCCTTTACTATACTATGACGTTTTTTATGACATTTTGAGGTCAAAAATTTTGACTTTTTTTGGCCGATTTTGACGCTTTTACTATACTATGACGTTTTTTTATGACATTTTGAGGTCAAAAAATTTTTTGACTTTTTTGGCCGATTTTGACGCCTTACTATACTATGACGCTTTTTATGACATTTTGAGGTCAAAAAAATTTTGACTTTTTTTTTTCCGATTTTGACGCCTTTACTATACTATGACGTTTTTATGACATTTTTTTGAGGTCAAAAAATTTTTGACTTTTTTTGGCCGATTTTGACGCCTTACTATACTATGACGTTTTTATGATATTTTGAGGTCAAAAAATTTTTTGACTTTTTTGGCCGATTTTGACGCCTTTTACTATACTATGACGTTTTTTATGACATTTTGAGGTCAAAAAAATTTTTTGACTTTTTTTGGCCGATTTTGACGCCTTTACTATACTATGACGCTTTTTATGACATTTTGAGGTCAAAAAATTTTTTGACTTTTTTGGCCGATTTTGACGCCTTTACTATACTATGACGTTTTTTATGACATTTTGAGGTCAAAAAATTTTTGACTTTTTTTATTTTGATTTTTTTACGCCTTTACTATACTATGACGCTTTTTATGACATTTTTTTGAGGTCAAAAAATTTTTTGACTTTTTTTTTCCGATTTTGACGCCTTTACTATACTATGACGCTTTTTTATGACATTTTGAGGTCAAAAAATTTTTTTGACTTTTTTGGCCGATTTTGACGCCTTTACTATACTATGACGCTTTTATGACATTTTGAGGTCAAAAAATTTTGACTTTTTTGGCCGATTTTGACGCCTTTACTATACTATGATGACGTTTTTTATGACATTTTGAGGTCAAAAATTTTTTGACTTTTTTTGGCCGATTTTGACGCCTTTTTACTATACTATGACGCTTTTTTATGACATTTTGAGGTCAAAAAATTTTGACTTTTTTTTTGCCGATTTTGACGCTTCTTTACTATACTATGACGCTTTTTTATGACATTTTGAGGTCAAAAATTTTTGACTTTTTTTGGCCGATTTTGACGCCTTACTATACTATGACGACGCTTTTTATGACATTTTGAGGTCAAAAATTTTTTGACTTTTTTTTGGCCGATTTTGACGCCTTTACTATACTATGACGTTTTTATGATTTTTTGAGGTCAAAAAATTTTGACTTTTTTTGGCCGATTTTGACGCCTTTACTATACTATGACGCTTTTTTATGACATTTTGAGGTCAAAAAATTTTTGACTTTTTTTTTTTGCCGATTTTGACGCCTTTACTATACTATGACGCTTTTTTATGACATTTTGAGGTCAAAAAAATTTTTGACTTTTTTGCCGATTTTGACGCCTTTACTATACTATGACGTTTTTTATGACATTTTGAGGTCAAAAATTTTTGACTTTTTTGGCCGATTTTGACGCCTTTACTATACTATGACGTTTTTTATGACATTTTGAGGTCCAAAAATTTTTGACTTTTTTGGCCGATTTTGACGCCTTTACTATACTATGACGCTTTTTTATGACATTTTGAGGTCAAAAAAATTTTTGACTTTTTTTTGGCCGATTTTGACGCCTTTTACTATACTATGACGTTTTTTATGACATTTTGAGGTCAAAAAATTTTTGACTTTTTTTGGCCGATTTTGACGCCTTTACTATACTATGACGCTTTTATGACATTTGAGGTCCAAAAAATTTTTGACTTTTTTTTACGATTTTGACGCTTCTATACTATGACGCTTTTTATGATTTTTTGAGGTCAAAAATTTTTTGACTTTTTTTGATTTTGACGCCTTTACTATACTATGACGTTTTTTATGACATTTTGAGGTCCAAAAAATTTTGACTTTTTTGGCCGATTTTGACGCCTTTTACTATACTATGACGCTTTTTTATGACATTTTGAGGTCCAAAAATTTTGACTTTTTTTTTCGATTTTGACGCCTTTACTATACTATGACGACGTTTTTTATGACATTTTGAGGTCAAAAAATTTTTGACTTTTTGTCCGATTTTGACGCCTTTACTATACTATGACGTTTTTTGATGACATTTTTGAGGTCAAAAAATTTTTTGACTTTTTTGGCCGATTTTGACGCCTTTTTACTATACTATGACGACGCTTTTTTTTGACATTTTTGAGGTCAAAAATTTTTTGACTTTTTGCCGAAAACGATTTTTTTGGCTATTTACTATACTATGACGCTTTTTATGACATTTTGAGGTCAAAAAATTTTTGACTTTTTTTGCCGATTTTGACGCCTTTACTATACTATGACGCTTTTTTGATGACATTTTGAGGTCAAAAAATTTTGACTTTTTTTTTTACGCCTTTACTATACTATGACGCTTTTTATGACATTTTGAGGTCAAAAATTTTTTGACTTTTTTTTACCGATTTTGACGCCTTACTATACTATGACGTTTTTTTATGACATTTTGAGGTCCAAAAATTTTTGACTTTTTTTTGGCCGATTTTGACGCCTTACTATACTATGACGTTTTTTATGACATTTTGAGGTCAAAAAATTTTTGACTTTTTTGCCGATTTTTGACGCCTTTACTATACTATGACGCTTTTTATGACATTTTGAGGTCAAAAAAAATTTTGACTTTTTTGGCCGATTTTGACGCCTTTACTATACTATGACGCTTTTTATGACATTTTGAGGTCAAAAAATTTTTTTGACTTTTTTGGCCGATTTTGACGCCTTTTACTATACTATGACGTTTTTTATGACATTTTGAGGTCAAAAAATTTTGACTTTTTTTTGGCCGATTTTGACGCCTTTACTATACTATGACGCTTTTTTATGACATTTTGAGGTCAAAAAAATTTTGACTTTTTTTGCCGATTTTGACGCCTTTACTATACTATGACGTTTTTATGACATTTTGAGGTCAAAAATTTTTGACTTTTTTTTTTTCCGATTTTGACGCCTTACTATACTATGACGCTTTTTATGACATTTTGAGGTCCAAAATTTTTTGACTTTTTTTGGCCGATTTTGACGCCTTTACTATACTATGACGCTTTTTATGACATTTTGAGGTCAAAAAATTTTTGACTTTTTTTTGTCCGATTTTGACGCCTTACTATACTATGACGTTTTTTATGACATTTTGAGGTCAAAAAAATTTTTGACTTTTTTTTCGATAAAACGCTTTTACTACTATACTATGACGCTTTTTATGACATTTTGAGGTCAAAAAAATTTTGACTTTTTTAATGATTTTTGACGCCTTACTATACTATGACGCGCTTTTTATGACACATTTTGAGGTCAAAAATTTTTTGACTTTTTTTTTCCGATTTTGACGCCTTTTTACTATACTATGACGCTTTTTATGACATTTTGAGGTCAAAAAATTTTTGACTTTTTTGGCCGATTTTGACGCCTTTACTATACTATGACGCTTTTTTATGACATTTTGAGGTCAAAAAAAAATTTTGACTTTTTTTTATGCCGATTTTGACGCCTTACTATACTATGACGCTTTTTTATGACATTTTGAGGTCAAAAATTTTTTGACTTTTTTTGCCGATTTTGACGCCTTTACTATACTATGACGTTTTTTATGACATTTTGAGGTCAAAAATTTTTTGACTTTTTTTACGATTTTGACGCCTTTACTATACTATGACGTTTTTTGACATTTTGAGGTCCAAAAAAAAATTTTGACTTTTTTTGGCCGATTTTGACGCCTTTTACTATACTATGACGTTTTTTATGATATTTTGAGGTCAAAAAATTTTTGACTTTTTTGGCCGATTTTGACGCTTTTACTATACTATGACGTTTTTTTATGACATTTTGAGGTCAAAAAATTTTTGACTTTTTTGTTCGAAAATTTTGACGCCTTTACTATACTATGACGCTTTTTTATGACATTTTGAGGTCAAAAAATTTTGACTTTTTTTGGCCGATTTTGACGCCTTTACTATACTATGATGACGCTTTTTTATGACATTTTGAGGTCAAAAAATTTTGACTTTTTTGGGCCGATTTTGACGCCTTTACTATACTATGACGTTTTTTATGACATTTTGAGGTCAAAAAATTTTGACTTTTTTTTCCGATTTTGACGCCTTTATACTATACTATGACGCTTTTTATGACATTTTGAGGTCAAAAAATTTTGACTTTTTTGGCCGATTTTGACGCCTTTACTATACTATGACGTTTTTTTATGACATTTTGAGGTCAAAAATTTTTGACTTTTTTTTTGGCCGATTTTGACGCTTTACTATACTATGATATGACGTTTTTTATGACATTTTGAGGTCAAAAAAATTTTTTGACTTTTTGGCCGAATTTGACGCCTTTACTATACTATGACGTTTTTTTATGACATTTTGAGGTCAAAAAATTTTGACTTTTTTTTTTTGCCGATTTTGACGCCTTTACTATACTATGACGCTTTTTATGACATTTTGAGGTCAAAAATTTTTGACTTTTTTTGGCCGATTTTGACGCCTTACTATACTATGACGTTTTTTATGACATTTTGAGGTCAAAAATTTTTGACTTTTTGGCCGATTTTGACGCCTTACTATACTATGACGCTTTTTATGACATTTTGAGGTCAAAAAAATTTTGACTTTTTTGGCCCGATTTTGACGTTTTACTTTACTATACTATGACGTTTTTTATGACATTTTGAGGTCAAAAAATTTTGACTTTTTTGGCCGATTTTGACGCCTTTACTATACTATGACGCTTTTTATGACATTTTGAGGTCCAAAAAATTTTGACTTTTTTTGGCCGATTTTGACGCCTTTACTATACTATGACGTTTTTATGACATTTTGAGGTCCAAAAAAATTTTTGACTTTTTTGGCCGATTTTGACGCCTTTATACTATACTATGACGTTTTTTATGACATTTTGAGGTCCAAAAAATTTTTTGACTTTTTTTCGATTTTGACGCCTTTACTATACTATGACGACGTTTTTTTTTGATGACATTTTGAGGTCAAAAAATTTTTTGACTTTTTTGGCCGATTTTTTTGACGCCTTTACTATACTATGACGTTTTTTATGACATTTTGAGGTCAAAAAAATTTTTTGACTTTTTTGGCCGATTTTGACGCCTTTACTATACTATGATGACGCTTTTTTTGAGGTTTGAGGTCAAAAAATTTTGACTTTTTTGGCCGATTTTGACGCCTTACTATACTATGACGCTTTTTATGACATTTTGAGGTCAAAAAATTTTTGACTTTTTTTGGCCGATTTTGACGCCTTTACTATACTATGACGTTTTTTATGACATTTTGAGGTCAAAAAATTTTTTGACTTTTTTTGGCCGATTTTGACGCCTTACTACTATACTATGACGCTTTTTTGACATTTTGAGGTCCAAAAATTTTTGACTTTTTGGCCGATTTTGACGCTTTTACTATACTATGATGACTTTTTTATGACATTTTGAGGTCCAAAAATTTTTGACTTTTTTTGTTACCGATTTTGACGCCTTACTATACTATGATGCGCTTTTTATGACATTTTGAGGTCAAAAATTTTTGACTTTTTTTGCCGATTTTGACGCCTTTACTATACTATGACGTTTTTTATGACATTTTGAGGTCCAAAAAATTTTGACTTTTTTGGCCCGATTTTGACGCCTTTTTACTATACTATGACGCTTTTTATGACATTTTGAGGTCCAAAAATTTTTGACTTTTTGGCCGATTTTGACGCCTTTACTATACTATGACGCTTTTATGACATTTTGAGGTCCAAAAATTTTTGACTTTTTTTTTCCGATTTTTGACGCTTTACTATACTATGATGACGCTTTTATGACATTTTGAGGTCAAAAAATTTTTTTTATGACTTTTTTTTGGTCCGAAAACGCTTTTTACTATACTATACTATGACGCTTTTTTATGACATTTTGAGGTCAAAAAATTTTTTTTGACTTTTTTTGGCCGATTTTGACGCCTTTACTATACTATGACGTTTTTTATGACATTTTGAGGTCCAAAAATTTTGACTTTTTTTGGCCGATTTTGACGCCTTTATACTATGACGACGCTTTTTTATGACATTTTGAGGTATACTTTTTGGCCGATTGACGCTTTTACTATGACGTTTTTTTTTTTTGAGGTCAAAAAAATTTTGACTTTTTTATCCGATTTTGACGCCTTACTATACTATGACGTTTTTTGACATTTTGAGGTCAAAAAATTTTTGACTTTTTTTGGCCGAATTTTGACTTTTACTATACTATGACGTTTTTTATGACATTTTGAGGTCAAAAAATTTTTGACTTTTTTTGCCGATTTTGACGCTTTACTATACTATGACGCTTTTTATGATGATTTTGAGGTCAAAAAATTTTGACTTTTTTGGCCGATTTTGACGCTTTACTATATACTATGACGTTTTTTATGACATTTTGAGGTCAAAAAATTTTGACTTTTTGGTCGATTTTGACGCTTTTTTACTATACTATGACGTTTTTTTATGACATTTTGAGGTCAAAAAATTTTTGACTTTTTTTGGCCGATTTTGACGCTTCTTTACTATACTATGACGCTTTTGACATTTTTTGAGGTCAAAAATTTTTTGACTTTTTTTGCCGATTTTGACGCCTTTACTATACTATGACGTTTTTTATGACATTTTGAGGTCAAAAATTTTTTGACTTTTTTGGCCGATTTTGACGCCTTTACTATACTATGACGTTTTTTATGACATTTTGAGGTCAAAAAAAAT
>JAFBJY010000660.1:0-11128 GCA_016801885.1 Toxotes chatareus | reverse complement strand
GGTAACTACAGGGTGGGAAAAAACATTAAAAGTCGGACATTTCACTCAGACAGAGAAATCATCTCGCCACTAACGTCAGTGAAAGTGAAAGTACTACATGGGATACAGTGATGGGAATTCCTGAGGGTGTAACGCTTTCAAACGTGTGGGGGGTGTCCAGCTGTGGCACTACTGGGACCCTTTTAGAGAGCTGGAGCTGCAGCTGAGCCGACTCTTTCCCCTCAAGTGGCTCCTCAGATTTTTTTTTTTGTTTGCTTAAGTGAATTTATTACTAAAATAATGTAAAATTATGTTAAATGAATTGCTAATGTACTAAACATACATGATATCAAACGTTATTATTTATATGGCTTATTATACTCAACATGGAACAGAATGCTATAAAAATAAATTTAAAGTACAAAAAATCCCCATCTCAATTTGACAAAAGATGATCTCTGATTGTATAAATAATAATTTTTAACTTTAACTATTTAAGGAAACACCACAGAGAAGCTTAAACAATCACACAAGAAAATATAAATGAAAATGTATTTGCCACGGTCCGCAAATAATGACTTATGTTTCAGCCTGTGTCTATGTTATTCTAGTTCCTGTTTTATTTTAAATTGTTGTCTCTCAGTTCGGTCTCATTTACTTCCTGCATTTTTGTCTGGCTTCCCCGCCACAGTGATTGTTTTTCCTTTACTTCTAATTGTTTCCAATTCTGTTTCTTGCCTGTTAGGTATATATAGTCTAAGGCCGCTTCTTTGTTCAAGCAAGGCCAGTCTGCCTTGTCTCTTCGTCAAGAGTAACCAAAGGCTATTTCGTGTCCTTATCCCATGTCAGGTTATGTTGTTACTTATTCTTTGATCTTCCCTTGACTTGACTCGTTGCTTTGAATGTTGGTTTTGCCTTCAAGAGTGATTTCTAGTTCCGTAAGAGTGATTTTTAGTTTCGAGAGAGCATTTGCTTTCCTCTATAGAGTGATTTTCTTTTTTGTTTTTGACTTCAGTTTCTAGCTTTTTCCCCCATCGGTGATTATGCTCTGGCCAATGCTGTTTAACAAAAAAGACTTTGCTTTCTTTCAGTTTTGCCCCTGGAGTTGTGCATTTGGGTTCAGTCCACGCTCAGTTCTGATAGAAATCAACTGGCCAAAAGTGAAATCCAGCCACTCAGATCATTCTAACGGCAGCCATTCGCCAGCGCCGCTTTCTGAACTAACAGGAAGATCCCATGTCTTCTGGAGCAGAGCAAGGAAAGCTGTCACGGGGCTGGTCAGGAGGCGCTTGAGACAACTATGATGTCCCGGATGATCCAGCTCGCCGATCAGTGTTGCATGCTCTTCTCCATAGCTAAACCAAGGGAGCGCCTTCCCAGAATGCGGAAGAGAGGCTCGGCCTGGGCTCCAGCGCCGGTGTCGGAGACCTCAGCCTGGCTCTCGACCAGCCCCACCAGAGAAGTTTTCCGTGAGTCTGAGGGGGACTGTCGAGCATTCCTTGTGGACTGTGACTTGCATTTCAACTCTGCCTCAGCGTATCCCGATCGAATGAGCCAAGGTGGGGTCTATGATCTCATCCACTGGGAGGGCAAAAGCATGGGCTACCGCCGGTGGCCCCATAAATCAGCCAGTTTGCCATTCAGCGAAGAGTTTTATTGAGGCTCTCCGGAGGACATTTAACCCCATTTCATCGAACCGGGAGAAAACCAGGTGAGTTATGTCTGCATCAGGCGAAGGTAATGGACTCAGTTAGGTGAATTACGCGCCATCCGCTTCTCGCACTCTGGCATTTGGACAGGGTTGGAATGCCTCGGGCGCTGTTTCTGACACCTTTCTCAAGGGGCTTTCTGACCCGATCCAAGATCTGTTACTTCCCTTGATTTACAATGATGATCCCTAGGACTCCCCTGATCTCCCTAACAGGTGGGACCGATTATGTCGATTGCGGGTGACCAGCAAAGGTTCCAGGAAGTTTCCTCTGTCACTCTAGTCGGACGTCGCTTCCAGATCCAACAGGCAGAACGTAGATATGATGGGTGAGTCACGAGCTGCCTCTTCTTCTGAAAAAGAGTGAACCTATACCTTCATTCGGCACACCAGGAGCAAAACAGCGACTACAGGAGGTAGGTGCTTTTACTCTGGAATTTGGGTCATATGCCCCTGGCTGCCCCAGTAAAAGAGAAGGTCCTGGTGGCCGGCTCTCTTCACTAATCCCTCCGTTGCTCTCACAGAGTCAGGCTCAACATCAGGACATTTCACTGACTCTGAGGGTTGGGCTCGGTGCAGCAGAGTCTCATGGACTGGGGTTTGGTTGAGAGACTTCAGCTCAAGACCCCAGTCTGCTGCCTCAGCCTCCTGGGCGACCTCTCAGGTGATAAGTGCCATTTTTAAGTGACTCATAAGACTGAACCACCAAAGGGGGTCTCAGTTGGTGATCACACAGAACTCATGGACTTTCATGTATTCTCTCTCCAGCCAGTATCCCCTTATGCAAGGTTATTGGCTTCAAACAATAGATCCTAGTCATTGAATGGAGCAGCACAGGAAAATTTTAAACTGGTCCCATGTTTACTCAGTGGGATGTGTGTTTTAAGCAAATTTAAAAGGGCTGATTAGAGTGTGGTTTGCGGAGCTCTATCTGTGATTCAGAATATAAGAGTTCTGAGTGTCCTGATCTCTCCACTGTACCAGACTGTTACCATGACTTAGGAGAGGTATTTAGTAAAACCAAAGCCACTTCCCCTTTCCTCCCCGCCGCCTTATAGTTGCCCCACAGATCTTGTTCCTGGTGCTCCCATTCCCCAAAGGAAGTGTATACTCTATCTCAGTCCCTGAGCGTGGAAGCCATGAATCATTAATAAGGCAGGAAGCATCATTAAAGGCTGTGGTCCTAATCCGGCCCCATTCCCTCCTCTCTGTGCTGGGCACAGGTTTTTCTCAGGGAAAAGAGATGACTCCTTGAATCCTTTGTATTGACTATGGTCCCCTTAATGACATAACAATTCTTAGTGGGCAGTCTCTACCCCTCATGTCATCTGCTCTGGGGCTGAATTTACTACATGGTAAAATGAAAATTTACTAAGTTTGATCTCATGTGAACGCTATCATCTAGTTCCGGAATCAGGGGAGGGGATGAATGGAAGGCAGGGATGATGCACTCCCTCCTGGTGTTTATGAGTGCCGTGGTGATGCCATTCAGGACGACTTAATGCTCCGCTGTGTTTTAAAGCATAGTTAATGTGTGATGTTTTGAGAGAGATCTGGGTCACTTTGTATGGCTAGTACATTGATGACATATTAATTTCTTCTCACCTGATTCCAATACTCATACCAGTCATGTTCGTGGGATTCTCCAGTCATTTGCTGGAGAACAAACTTTTATGGAAGGCGAAAAAAGTAGGTTTCATGACTATTATTAAGGGTTCTTTCCTGGGCTTCCATATTAGCCCTGGGAAGATACAAATGGATCCTGCCTAAAGTAAGCGCAGTGGATCAGTGGCTAACGCCTGTTAGTCAGTGTAAGAAGCTAGTTCAGTAATTCTTGGGATTTCTATAACTTCACAGACGATTTATCAGAAACTTCAGCGCCTGGCTGCCCTCTCCATGCCCTCTCATCGCCCCCGCAGAGGGTGTCTTTCCGTGGTCCACACTCAGGCTGAGGAAAGCTTTCCAGCGGCTCAAAACCCTCTTTCACCTCATTCGTATTCTCACGGTTCCTGATCCTGCTCTTTGAGCTGTTACTGCCAGGGGCAGGGAAGTGGACTTTCAAAAAAACGATGGTGTGCGGCCTTCCTCTCAAAGGCGTCTGCTAAGGACAATAGATTGTATCCTTGTGCTCTTCTTGTCCTGAAGGCTATCACCGGGCGAGAGAACTAAGCATGTAGGAACCGTGAACCGTTACATGTCAGATCTCGCTCCTGGAGGAGTGTGCGGGACCTGGCTACTCTGGCTCCAGCATCCGTTCATTGGTTCCGACTTAATCACAAGAACTTGAATATATATCCGCTTCAAAAAGAGATAAAATTCACGTCAAAGGCAGATAGGTATTGTTTTTTTAACCGCTTTCTAACTTACCTCATCTTTGCAGGCGGCGGGTCCAGAAACGCGTGGCGGATGCCCTGTCCACCGTCTGTTCGAATTCCGAGCCCACCGCCAAAGACCCGAACTTATCCTGCCAATTTTAACCGCAGGGTTTGGGCCGGTCATGGCAAATAGAATCAGAAGGTGAAAGCGAGCCATTGGTGTTTATTTTACACCTAGTGGATGCTCCAGAAAATCGTTTGTTTTGTGCCTGTTACTATACGTCACGGAAGATCCACCGGGCTCAATCTCTTTGCTCACCTGCCATCCGGGAGTCAAAAGGACCATACACGTCATCTACATGAAGGTTCTGGTAGCCTTCCGCATGGTGCGAGAGGTTACGTGAATGATATGTGGGCGTGTCCCATCTGTACGCAACAAGACTCTTCCAGAAGTGCAGATGGGGCTGTTGCTTCCGGTCCCCTCCCGTCCATGGTCTGACATTTCTGCAGACTTTATTTACAGGGCTCGGTCTCTGATGGGAATACCACCGTGCTCACGGTGGTGGACGGAATTTTCAAAATGACCCATTTTATTGCATTACCTAAGCTGCCGTCAGCCAAAGAGAAGCGGCTGAAGTGATGATGAATCATGTTTTACAGTGTTCATGGTTTTCCCAGGGACATTGTGTCCAGACCGGGGCCCCAGTTACGTCTCCCAGTTCTGGAAAGAGTTCTGTAGACTCATTGGTGCCAAGGTCAGCCTCACTTCAAGCTTCATCCTGAGGCCAGCGGCCAGACAGAACGCCCTCAATCAGGAGCTGAGACGTGTCTTACGCTGCATGCGTAATCCCAGAACCCTGCTTCCAGAACAAGCACCTTGTGGGTGTGGAATCGCCTTCACTTCGCCTCCCCACAATCAACAACAGTATGTCCCCTTTCGAGGTAAATCTTCGATTATCAACCACGAGTCATTCGGCGCGAAACGGAGAAGGATCAAGGGTGCCATCTGCTCATGCCATGGTCATGCGTTACGGCCGCATCTGGTCAGCAACCACGGGTCCTCATATTAAGTGTGGACCGCATGAAGAGGGCGGGCTGATCGGCAGCCGCCGACCAGCAACCTTGTACCAACCTGGCCAGAAAGTCTGGCTCCTCCACCTGAGACTTACCTCTTAAATGGAGGTCTAGAGGCTAGCACCTCGATTTGTGGGACCTTTCACACTGTCTCCAAAGTCATTGGCCCCTCCTCTAAGGTTAAACTGCCCCGGTCCTTAGGGTCCATCCCACGCTCCACGTCAGCGAGTTAAACCAGTCAGGAGAGTCCCATGGTTCCTCTACAGCCAACCCCTCCCCCCAGCTGATGGAAAGCGGCGGTCCTGTCTCGCCTGTCAAGTCTCTCCCTGGCTGTTAGCAACAGGGGCGGGGCAGACAGTTTCTGGTGGACTGATTTATAGAAGACTGATCATGGGTTCAACCAGTTTGTTGGGTTGAAACTCCTCAGGGAGGACTTCTGGGGCATCCACTTTAAACACTGATCAGTCAGAACGTCAAAGAAGAAGTACATCAGTCAAATAGTGACTTATATTTAAATCTAAATGTCTATTTGTCTTATGGTTTCTGTTTTATTTAAAGAGTGATTCACACTTATGTGTGTACTGTACTCATTTTGCTTCTACCTTTGTCTAGTTTCCATACGTTGCTTGATTATTTTCCCACTTCTAATTGCTACCACTGGCTTTTCCTACCTATTTGTGTATGCTATGGTCTAAATGGCCCTTATTTCGTGTGAGTTCGTCTTGTCCCTTACGTCAAGAGAATTCAAGCGTCATTTCTTATCCCGTATCCCATGTCAGGTTGTATATTTACTTTTGTCTTTTAATCTTCCTTTGTTTTGACTAGTTGCCCTTTTGCTGCTTTTTGTTCCTCGTGAGTGATTTTTAGATTTCCTCGTGAGAGTGATTTTAGTTTCCTCGTGAGAGTGAGTTTGGTTTCTCTATCTATAGAGTGATTTTTCTTTTTTGTTTTTAAAGCTTTTAGTTTCTTGTACCTTTTTCCCCTATCGGTGATTATTATTTTGCCACGTTATTTAATAAAGACTTTGCTTTTCTGAAGTTTTGCCTCAGGTTGTTACATTTAGGTTCAGTACGTTCCAGTTCTGACAGTATAAATAAAAAGAAAAACTCCCTCCTTTCACCTGCTCTGTGTTGGATACACAGACGTACCACCACAAAATGTAGTTGACCAATCACTTGCAGCTTCTGAAATAAAAAAAAAGAAAAGAAACGAGAGCTGATGAGCTGCTTGTTTTCTTTTTTGTTGTTGTTGCATTGTTCTCTTTAAAGATCCTGCTCTAAAAGCCGCTTTGTTCGGCCACCGACACATCACTGCTTCCCTAACACTTACCTTCTTAAGACCGGCTTGTCATGTCTCTTGTCTCTGCTGATGTCAAAGCACACTGTAAAACTGAGCAGTAAAAGTTTGATAAAGAGATAAGAGAATCCTTTATTAATCCCTCAGTGGGGAAATTGCATTTAGCAACAGCAGGGGTACAGTACAGTAAGTGAAAGTAAGATATAAGTAAGAGACCAATATGGTCAGAACAAGATTTAAATAAGGTAGAATAACTAAGAGACTAAACTAAGAAACAAGAAAAATAGCTGCTGTAAAAAATAAAATATACATACATACATACATACATACATAAATATGACATGGAGATTGAGTTGAGTGACTATAGTACACAAATATTGCACGCTAATAACTGGGTTATTGCACATTGATGTTACACAGATAGTTGCATGTAACTGTAATCAGTAGGTGTGTTAACAATGCTCGTTATAGAGTCTGACAGCAGCAGGAAGGAAAGATTTTCTAAATCTCTCCTTCACACACCGAGGGTGGAGCAGTCTGTCACTGAAGCTGCTCTGCAGAGCTGACAGGACGTCCTGCAGGGAGTGGGGCTCATGGTCCAGCATAGATGACAGTTTTGCTAGGACCCTTCTTTCTCCAACCTCTTGCACTGAGTCCAGAGGACAGCCCAGGACAGAGCTGGACTTCCTGATGACTTTGTCCAGCTTCTTCCTCTCCTTCTCAGTTATACTGCTGCTCCAGCAGACTACACCGTACAAGATGGCTGAAGCCACCACAGAGTCATAAAAGGTCTTTAGGAGTGTCCCCTGCACACCAAAAGACCGCAGTCTCCTCAGGAGGTAGAGCCTGCTCTGCCCCTTCCTGTACAGTGCATCTGTGTTGTCAGTCCACACACCCAGGTACTTGTAAGAGTCCACTCTCTCAATGTCCATTCCCTGGATGTTCACTGTGAGGGGCAGACCGGTGTCTGCGAAATCCACCACCATCTCCTTGGTCTTCCCAGCGTTGATGAGGAAGTGGTTTGGCCGACACCAGTCCACAAAGTCCTCGTCACTCCTCTGTACTCTGCATCATCGCTCATCCCTGATCAGGCCGACGATAGCAGAGTCGTCAGAGAACTTGAGCAGGACACAGCTGTCCGTGTTGTGTCTGAAGTCTGCAGTGTAGAGGGTGAAGAGGAAGGGCGCAAGCACCGTACCCTGAGGAACACCCACACTGCAGGTCAGGGGGTCAGACACACAGTCCCAAGCTCTCACAAACTGGGGCCTGTTTGTGAGGTAGTCCAGGACCCACTCTGCCAGCTGTGAGTCCACTCCAGACCACACCAGCTTGTCCCTCAGAAGCACTGGCTGAATAGTGTTGAATGCGCTGGAGAAATCAAAGAACAGAATCCTCACAGCGCTGCCAGGCTTCTCCAGGTGAGTCAGGGCAGCAGGAAGATCACAGTGTCCTCCGCTCCGATCCCGGGAACTGCAGTGGATCAATTGCTGAGCTCACCTCAGCTCGGAGGTGGCCCAGGACCAGTCTCTCCAGTGTCTTCATTAGGTGTGACGTGAGAGCCACTGGCCTGAAGCTGCTAGGATCCCTAGCATGTGGTGTTTTGGGCACTGGTACCACACAGGAGGTCTTCCATAGCTGTGGTACCATCCTCAGCTTCAGGCTCAGGTTGAAGACTTGCCCCATAATCCCACACAGTTCCTCTGCACAGGATTTCAGGAGCCTGGAGCTGATGCCGTCTGGTCCAGCTGCCTTTCGTGCTTTGATCCTCCTCAGCTCTCTCCTCACCTGGGCAGGTGTGAAGGACAGGGGTGGGCTGGGGGGGTTACTGAGTCCATGGGCCGGTGGGGAAATAGTGAGGTGTGAAGGGCTGTAGAGTGGGGCAGTCCAGGTGAGCTGGAGGTGTGAAGGGCTGCGGTGTGGGGGGCACTGTCCAGTAGGGAGGTGGGGGCATTGTCCAGTTGACAAGGTGTGGGGCAGCTGCGTGGGGGGTAGTAGTGGCTGGTCAAACTGGTTGAAGTGTTGGTTCAAGTCGTTCACCCAGTGCAGGCCCCCC
This sequence comes from Toxotes chatareus, assembly GCA_016801885.1. Taxonomy (NCBI): domain Eukaryota; kingdom Metazoa; phylum Chordata; class Actinopteri; family Toxotidae; genus Toxotes; species Toxotes chatareus. The sequence goes on along the minus strand of JAFBJY010000660.1, from coordinate 2,703 downwards.
TCAGCCTGGGAGTGGGGTGTTTTGAAGCCTGAGATGGTCTTTAGGCTCCTCCACACCCCACTGATGTTTTGCTGCTTCAGCTGCTCCTCCATCTTCCTCTTGTACCTGGCCTTGCCCTCCCCGATCTTCCTTCTCAGCTCTTTCTCCTTGAGCTCCTCCTTGTCACCTGACCTGAAAGCTCTCTTCTTCTCCTTCAGGAGAGCTTTAATGTCAGGGGTAATCCACGGCTTGTTGTTTGTGAAACATTGTACCCTTTTAGAGGGCAGCGCAGAATATGCATCTTTGGTGTTGGCATAAAATAAGTCCAGTGTTTTATTGTTGGGACAGTTGACATACTGTGTAAATGTTGGTAACACAGAGGAGGGTGGAGTGTGGTTAAAGTCACCTGAGATGAGGAAGAGGGCCTGTGGATGCTGTGTCTGCAGTTTGCTGGTAACTGAGAGGAGTGTGTCACAGGCGATGTCAGAGTTAGCAGAGGGGGGCACGTACGCAGCTATCATGATAGCATGCGTGAACTCCTGTGGCAGATAGAATGGCCTCATGCTAACAGCTAACAGTTCAATGTCTCTGCTGCACAGTTCCATTTTTACCACACAATGTCCTGGTTTACACCATCTCTCATTCACAAACACAGCAAGGCCCCCTCCCTTCCTCTTACCACTGTCCTTCGTCCTGTCCGCCCGCAGCAGATGAAAAGACTCCAATGTGATGACGGAGTCCGGGGTATGAGGGGTTAACCAGGTCTCCATGAAAACCATGACGCTACACTCTCTGAATTCCCGCTGGTGCCTGATCAGAGCCGCCCAGTTCGTCCGTCTTATTGGGAAGAGATCTCACATTTCCCATGATGACGGAGGGGAGAACAGGCCTGAAGCGTCTTTTCTTTTCCCGGAGTTTCCTTCCTGAACGGCGTCCTCGTCGAGTCTTACGAAGCAGCTCCGCTGGGATCATGTGTTTGTCACAAGAACAGGCTCTCAAGAAGAGAGATATCAGCACATTGTCTGACCAGGAGGTGAGGATGGCAGAGGAAGTAATTGAGGTCCTGAAGCCACTAAAAACTCTAACAACACTGATAAGCACTGAAGCTACACCTTCAGCATCCATGATCCTGCCCCTTAAAGCCACAGTTCTTCACTCTATGAAACCAGTTGATGGAGACAGTGCAACAGTGACCCAAGTCAAGGCTGTCATCAGAGAAAACCTTGAGGACAGGTACTCTTCTTGTCAGGACTTCCTCCACAAATGCACAGCACTTGACCCAAGGTTTAAACTTCTTCCTCATTTGGATGATGCCTGTCGTGACGTGATCTACAACAGCTTCATCACAGAAATTGTGGCCATGGAAGGAGAGGTATTGTAGTAATAATAATAATAATAATAAAAATAATATTTTTTGATGTGGATAAATGTATTTTTCATTGATAATTTTGAAACAACTAATTGCTTGTGTCACTAGTATTCATATTAAAAATATTTATACTTTTTTGTATTTTATTTTACAGAGTGAGGGGGCCAAAGGGACAACAGCAACCGCTTCATCCCTAGAGACAGGACACCCAGAGACATCTGAATCACCTCCTCCTGTCAAGAAGTCAGCAATGGCTGAACTGTTTGGTGAGCTCTTCAAGACGCAGGTGGGAAACAAGGATACTTTGCAGATGGCGAAGGAAGAGGTTGCTGCATACAAGGCAGTGAGCTGTATTTCAGTAGACTCTGACCCACTTTTGTGGTGGAAGACAAATGAGCCCATATATCCCCTAACAGCCAAGTTAGGCGCTACCTTGCCATACCAGCTACTTCTGTCCCTAGCGAGAGGGTATTTTGCTGCCAATAGGTCTGCACTTACTGCTGACAATGTGGACAAGTTAATTTTTCTGGCAAAAAATATGAAGGTTGAGTAAAACAGGGGCTTCATGCTGGAACTGTCAGTGCTGCGCTTTACTTGGGTAAACTTAAAAGGAATTCATTTTTTATAATATTTCATACATTTGTTGTTTATTTGAGAGTATTTTATTTAATTTGTTACCAGGCAGCACTTTGCAGTTATTTTATTTTCCTGTTTGTATGTTACAATAAATTGTTGGTTTACAAACAGCAAATTTAGGTTTTGCATTTTGTTCCCATACTGTACCGAAAATGAACCGAACCGTGACCTCAAAACTGAAGTACGTATCGAACCGTGATTTTTGTGCATCGTTACACCCAGCAGCCACGACGCCTATCGCTGTATTCAGACCCATGAGTACTCGCTCATGACTTCAATATTACATAAGTAACCAGGACTTCTGATGCCCTTGTTGGACCACACCCATTTTCCAACTCGGCCTTCGCTTGGATCTCAGCTACACACCTGTAACATTTTGTGACTGTATCTTGACGGCTGTGACACTATTGTGTTGACAAAGTCTGTCCACACAGAGACAGACAGACTCTGTGGTAGAACGTGCTGCAGTGGTGTTTCTAGGAACACTTTTTCCCATCATGACACACGATATCACGCACAAAGACTCACACAGGTGAAAACAATACAACCACACTGATGCTGCTGGAAACAAAAACACTGGAACAGATTAGGAAATGACATTTCCAGGTTATTGATGTTGAATAAAATGGGAATTAAAATCTAATTACATTCTAACTGTCACCAAAAGAAGCATTTAAACTGAAGAGTGATAAACTGGCTATAAAACTAAGTGACTGACT
>JAFBJY010000659.1:0-11132 GCA_016801885.1 Toxotes chatareus | reverse complement strand
TTTTTATGACATTTTGAGGTCAAAAAATTTTTGACTTTTTATCATCGAAAAAACGTATACTATACTATGACGCTTTTTATGACATTTTGAGGTCAAAAATTTTTTGACTTTTTTACTACATTTTGCTTATGAAAAACGCCATACTATACTATGATGTTTTTTTATGATATTTTGAGGTCAAAAAATTTTTGACTTTTGTTGGTCGTAAAAAACGCCATACTATACTATGACGCTTTTTATGACATTTGAGGCCAAAAAATTTTTGACTTTTTTGGCCGAAAAAACGCCATACTATACTATGACGCTTTTTTATGACATTTTGAGGCCAAAAAATTTGACTTTTTTGTCAAAAAACGCCATACTATACTATGACGCTTTTTTATGACATTTTGAGGTCAAAAATTTTTGACTTTTTTATTTAAAAAAATTGCCATACTATACTATGACGTTTTTTATGACATTTTGAGGTCAAAAAAATTTTGACTTTTTGGTCCGAAAAAACGCCATACTATACTATGACGCTTTTTTATGACATTTTGAGGTCAAAAAAATTTGACTTTTTGGTCGATAAAAACGCCATACTATACTATGACGCTTTTTATGACATTTTGAGGTCAAAAAATTTTTGACTTTTTTTGTAAAAAAACGCCCATACTATACTATGACGCTTTTTATGACATTTTGAGGTCAAAAAAAATTTTGACTTTTTATGGTCGGAAAAACGCCATACTATACTATGACGTTTTTTTTTGACATTTTGAGGTAATACTAATTTTTTGACTTTTTTTGTTTTTTGGTCGAAAAAAAAACGCCCTTACTATACTATGACGTTTTTATGATGACATTTTGAGGTCAAAAAATTTTTGACTTTTTTTCCAAAAAACGCCATACTATACTATGACGCTTTTTATGACATTTTGAGGTCAAAAAATTTTGACTTTTTGTCAAAAAAACGGCATACCATACTATGACGTTTTTATGACATTTTGAGGTCAAAAATTTTTTGACTTTTTGTCAAAAAACGCTTATACTATACTATGACGTTTTTATGATATTTTGAGGCCAAAAAAATTTTGACTTTTTTATTTAAAAAACGCATACTATACTATGACGCTTTTTATGACATTTTGAGGTCAAAAAATTTTGACTTTTTTGGTTTAAAAAACGCCATACTATACTATGACGCTTTTTATGACATTTTGAGGTCAAAAATTTTGACTTTTTTGGTCCTAAAAAACGGCATACTATACTATGACGCTTTTTATTTTTGAGACATTTTGAGGTCAAAAATTTTGATGACTTTGGTTTAAAAAACATTTGCATACTATACTATGACGTTTTTTATGACATTTTGAGGTCAAAAAAATTTTGACTTTTTTTGTCCTGAAAAAACGCCATACTATACTATGACGTTTTTATGATATTTTGAGGCTCAAAAAAATTTTTGACTTTTTTTGGCCGAAAAAACGCCATTACTATATACTATGACGCTTTTTATGACATTTTGAGGTCAAAAAAATTTTGACTTTTTTATTTTAAAAAACGCCATACTATACTATGACGTTTTTGACATTTTGAGGTCAAAAAATTTTGACTTTTTTTGTCCCTGGATTTTGATCGCCATACTATACTATGACGTTTTTTATGACATTTTGAGGTCAAAAATTTTTGACTTTTTTGGTCCGAAAAACGCTTTACTATACTATGACGCGTTTTATGACATTTTGAGGTCAAAAATTTTTTGACTTTTTGGCCGAAAAAACGGCATACTATACTATGACGCTTTTTTATGATATTTTGAGGTCAAAAATTTTTTTGACTTTTTTGTCAAAAAACGCCATACTATACTATGACGTTTTTTATGACATTTTGAGGTCAAAAAATTTTTGACTTTTTTAGGTTTTGAACGCCTACTATACTATGACGCTTTTTTATGACATTTTGAGGTCAAAAAATTTTGACTTTTTTCAAAAAAACGCCATACTATACTATGACGTTTTTATGACATTTTGAGGTCAAAAATTTTTGACTTTTTTTTTCGAAAAAAACGCCTATACTATACTATGACGCTTTTTATGACATTTTGAGGCCAAAAATTTTGACTTTTTTGGTCCGAAAAACGGCATACTATACTATGACGCTTTTTATGACATTTTGAGGTCAAAAATTTTTGACTTTTTTGTTCCGAAAAACGCCATACTATACTATGACGCTTTTATGACATTTTGAGGTCAAAAAATTTTTTTGACTTTTTTGTCGTAAAAAACGCCATACTATACTATGACGCTTTTTATGACATTTTGAGGTCAAAAAATTTTTGACTTTTTATTTATTAAAAACGCCATACTATACTATGACGCTTTTTATGACATTTTGAGGTCAAAAAAATTTTGACTTTTTTTGTCAAAAAACGCCATATACTATACTATGACGTTTTTATGACATTTTGAGGTCAAAAAATTTTGACTTTTTTTTTTGCCGAAAAAACGCCTACTATACTATGACGCTTTTTATGACATTTTGAGGTCAAAAAATTTTTGACTTTTTTTGTCCTCGAAAAAACGCCATACTATACTATGATCGCTTTTTTTATGACATTTTGAGGTCAAAAAATTTTTGACTTTTTGGTCCGAAAACGCCTATACTATACTATGACGCTTTTTATGACATTTTGAGGTCAAAAATTTTTTGACTTTTTTTGTCCGAAAAAAACGCCATACTATACTATGACGCTTTTTATGACATTTTGAGGTCAAAAAATTTTGACTTTTTTACCTAAAAAAAACGCCATACTATACTATGACGTTTTTTTATGACATTTTGAGGTCAAAAATTTTTTGACTTTTTTTGGCCGAAAAAACGCCATACTATACTATGACGCTTTTTATGACATTTTGAGGTCAAAAAAATTTTTGACTTTTTTTGGTTTAAAAAACGCCATACTATACTATGACGTTTTTATGATATTTTGAGGTCAAAAAAATTTTGACTTTTTTGGTCAAAAAACGCCTTACTATACTATGACGTTTTTTATGATATTTTGAGGTCAAAAATTTTTGACTTTTTGCTATAAAAAAACGCCATACTATACTATGACGTTTTTTATGACATTTTGAGGTCAAAAATTTTTTTGACTTTTTTTGTCCGATTTTGACGCCTTACTATACTATGACGTTTTTTATGACATTTTGAGGTCAAAAAATTTTTTGACTTTTTTTGTCCGAAAAAAACGCCATACTATACTATGACGTTTTTTATGACATTTTGAGGTCAAAAATTTTTGACTTTTTGGTCAAAAACGCCATACTATACTATGACGCTTTTTTATGACATTTTGAGGTCAAAATTTTTTGACTTTTTTTTTCGAAAAACGCCATACTATACTATGACGTTTTTTATGACATTTTGAGGTCAAAAAATTTTTGACTTTTTTGTCGAAAAAACGCCATACTATACTATGACGCTTTTTTATGACATTTTGAGGTCAAAAATGATTTTTTGACTTTTTTGTCAAAAAACGCCTATACTATACTATGACGTTTTTTTGATGACATTTTGAGGTCAAAAAAACGCCTTTTTTGACTTTTTTTTTTGTCCAAAAAAACGCCTTTTACTATACTATGACGTTTTTTATGACATTTTGAGGTCAAAAAATTTTTGACTTTTTTGGTCAAAAAACGACGCCTATACTATACTATGACGTTTTTTATGACATTTTGAGGTCCAAAAAATTTTTTTTTTTTTGTTAAAAAACGGCCATACTATACTATGACGTTTTTTATGACATTTTGAGGTCAAAAAAATTTTTGACTTTTTTGGTCAAAAAACGCCTTACTATACTATGATGATTTTTTTTATGACATTTTGAGGTCAAAAAATTTTGACTTTTTAATTGAAAACGCCATACTATACTATGACGTTTTTATGACATTTTGAGGTCAAAAAATTTTTTGACTTTTTTTTGGCCGAAAAAACGCCATACTATACTATGACGCTTTTTGACATTTTGAGGTCAAAAAATTTTTGACTTTTTTGTCCCGATTTTTGACGCCTTACTATACTATGACGCTTTTTATGAAATTTTGAGGTCAAAAAATTTTGACTTTTTTGACATTTTTGAAAAAACGCCTTTTTACTATACTATGACGCTTTTATGACATTTTGAGGTCAAAAAATTTTTGACTTTTTTCGTTTAAAAAACGCCATACTATACTATGACGTTTTTTATGACATTTTGAGGTCAAAAAATTTGACTTTTTTTTCATAAAAAACGCCATACTATACTATGACGCTTTTTTATGACATTTTGAGGTCAAAAAATTTTTGACTTTTTTGTCAAAAAAACGCCATACTATACTATGACGTTTTTTATGACATTTTGAGGTCAAAAAATTTTTGACTTTTTTGGTCGATTTTGACGCCATACTATACTATGACGTTTTTTATGACATTTTGAGGTCAAAAAAATTTGACTTTTTTTTTGTTTAAAAAAACGCCATACTATACTATGACGTTTTTTATGACATTTTGAGGTCAAAAAATTTTTTGACTTTTTTGGCCGAAAAAACGCCATACTATACTATGACGTTTTTATGACATTTTGAGGTCAAAAAATTTTTGACTTTTTTATGTCGAAAAACGCCATACTATACTATGACGTTTTTTATGACATTTTGAGGTCAAAAAAATTTTTGACTTTTTTTTGGTCCGAAAAACGCCTTATACTATACTATGACGTTTTTTTATGACATTTTGAGGTCAAAAATTTTTGACTTTTTGTCCTAAAAAAACGCCTTACTATACTATGACGTTTTTTATGACATTTTGAGGTCAAAATTTTTTTTTGACTTTTTTGACGTTTTATGATAAATTTTGAAAAACGCCTTTACTATACTATGACGTTTTTTATGACATTTTGAGGTCAAAAATTTTTTGACTTTTTTGTTTGAAAAACGCCATATACTATACTATGACGCTTTTTTATGACATTTTGAGGTCAAAAATTTTTTTGACTTTTTTGTCCAAAAAACGCCATACTATACTATGACGCTTTTATGACATTTTGAGGTCAAAAAAATTTTGACTTTTTTTTTGTCCGAAAAAACGCCATACTATACTATGACGTTTTTTATGACATTTTGAGGTCAAAAAATTTTTGACTTTTTTTTAAAAACGCGCTATACTATACTATGACGTTTTTATGACATTTTGAGGTCAAAAAATTTTGACTTTTTTGGTCGAAAAAAACGCCATACTATACTATGACGCTTTTTTATGACATTTTGAGGTCAAAAAAATTTTTGACTTTTTTTCCGATTTTGACGCCATACTATACTATGACGCTTTTTATGACATTTTGAGGTCAAAAATTTTTTGACTTTTTGTTCGAAAAAACGCCATACTATACTATGACGTTTTTTATGACATTTTGAGGTCAAAAAATTTTTGACTTTTTTAAGTCCGAAAAAAACGCCATACTATACTATGACGTTTTTTGATGACATTTTGAGGTCAAAAAAAAATTTTGACTTTTTTTGTCCGAAAAACGCCTTTACTATACTATGACGAGGTCAAAAATTTTTTTTATGACATTTTGAGGTCAAAAAATTTTTTGACTTTTTTGTTGTAAAAAACGCCTATACTATACTATGACGTTTTTTATGACATTTTGAGGTCAAAAAATTTTTGACTTTTTTATCCGAAAAAAACGCCTATACTATACTATGACGCTTTTTTTATGACATTTTGAGGTCAAAAAAAAATTTTGACTTTTTTGTCCGAAAAAACGCCATACTATACTATGACGTTTTTTTATGACATTTTGAGGTCAAAAAATTTTTGACTTTTTTGTCCGAAAAACGCCATACTATACTATGACGTTTTTTATGACATTTTGAGGTCAAAAAAATTTTTGACTTTTTTGTCTAAAAAACGCCTTACTATACTATGACGCTTTTTTATGATATTTTGAGGTCAAAAATTTTTTGACTTTTTTTCAAAAAAACGCCATACTATACTATGACGCTTTTTATGACATTTTGAGGTCAAAAATTTTTTTTTTTTTTTTTGGTCCGAAAAAACGCCATACTATACTATGACGTTTTTTATGACATTTTGAGGTCAAAAAATTTTTTGACTTTTTGTCGAAAAAAAACTATACTATACTATGACGCTTTTTATGACATTTTGAGGTCAAAAAAATTTTTGACTTTTTTGGTCGAAAAAACGCCTATACTATACTATGACGTTTTTTATGACATTTTGAGGTCAAAAATTTTTTGACTTTTTTGGCCGATTTGGACGCCTATACTATACTATGACGCTTTTTATGACATTTTGAGGTCAAAAAATTTTGACTTTTTTTGTCCGAAAAAAACGCTTTACTATACTATGACGTTTTTTTATGACATTTTGAGGTCAAAAAAATTTGACTTTTTATGGCCGAAAAACGCCTTACTATACTATGACGTTTTTTATGACATTTTGAGGTCAAAAATTTTGACTTTTTTGTCCGAAAAAAACGCCTACTATACTATGACGCTTTTTTATGACATTTTGAGGTCAAAAAATTTTTGACTTTTTTTTTTCCGAAAAAACGCCATACTATACTATGACGTTTTTTATGACATTTTGAGGTCAAAAAATTTTTGACTTTTTTGTCCGAAAAAACGCCTTTACTATACTATACTATGACGCTTTTTATGACATTTTGAGGTCAAAAAAATTTTTTGACTTTTTTGGTCAAAAAAAACGCCATACTATACTATGACGTTTTTATGACATTTTGAGGTCAAAAATTTTTGACTTTTTTGTCCGAAAAAACGCCTTACTATACTATGACGACGCTTTTTATGACATTTTGAGGTCAAAAAAATTTTGACTTTTTTTTTTCAAAAAAACGGCATACTATACTATGACGCTTTTTTATGACATTTTGAGGTCAAAAATTTTTTGACTTTTTTGTCAAAAAAACGCCATACTATACTATGACGTTTTTTATGACATTTGAGGTCAAAAAATTTTGACTTTTTTTGTCCGATTTTGACGCCATACTATACTATGACGTTTTTTATGACATTTTGAGGTCAAAAAAATTTTGACTTTTTTTGTCGAAAAAAACGCATACTATACTATGACGCTTTTTTATGACATTTTGAGGTCAAAAATTTTTGACTTTTTTTTGTCCGAAAAAACGCCATACTATACTATGACGCTTTTTATGACATTTTGAGGTCAAAAAATTTTTTGACTTTTTGTCCGAAAAAACGCCATACTATACTATGACGCTTTTTATGACATTTTGAGGTCAAAAATTTTTGACTTTTTTGTTCGAAAAACGCCATACTATACTATGACGTTTTTATGACATTTTGAGGTCAAAAAAACGGGCATTGACTTTTTTGGTCGAAAAAAAATGACCATACTATACTATGACGCGTTTTTTATGACATTTTGAGGTCAAAAAATTTTTTGACTTTTTTGTCCGATTTTGACGCCATACTATACTATGACGTTTTTATGACATTTTGAGGTCAAAAAAATTTTTGACTTTTTTTTGGTCCGAAAAACGCCATACTATACTATGACGTTTTTATGACATTTTGAGGTCAAAAAATTTTTTGACTTTTTTTGGTCGAAAAACGCCTATACTATACTATGACGCTTTTTATGACATTTTGAGGTCAAAAAATTTTTGTCGAAACTTGACCAAAAAAACGCTTTTTATGACATTTTGAGGTCGCCATTTTTTGACTATTTTATGACGCCTTTTATACTATGACGTTTTGAGGTCAAAAGGTCAAAATTTTTGACTTTTTTTGTCCTAAAAAAACGCCATACTATACTATGACGCTTTTTTATGACATTTTGAGGTCAAAAAATTTTGACTTTTTTTCAAAAAAACGCCTATACTATACTATGACGCTTTTTATGACATTTTGAGGTCAAAAATTTTTTGACTTTTTTTTTAAAAAAACGCCATACTATACTATGACGTTTTTTATGACATTTTGAGGTCAAAAAATTTTTTGACTTTTTGTTCGATTTTGACGCCTTACTATACTATGACGCTTTTTTTGATGACATTTTGAGGTCAAAAAAACTTTTGATACTATACTATGATGACTTTTTATGACATTTTGAGGTCAAAAAATTTTTGACTTTTTTTTCCGAAACGCCATACTATACTATGACGTTTTTTATGACATTTTGAGGTCAAAAAAAATTTTTGACTTTTTTTCCGAAAAACGCCTTACTATACTATGACGCTTTTTATGACATTTTGAGGTCAAAAAAATTTTTGACTTTTTTTGTCCGAAAAACGCGCCATACTATACTATGACGCTTTTTTGATGACATTTTGAGGTCAAAAAATTTTTGACTTTTTTACCGAAAAAACGCCATACTATACTATGACGTTTTTTATGACATTTTGAGGTCAAAAAATTTTGACTTTTTTTGTCCCGAAAAAACGCCATACTATACTATGACGTTTTTATGACATTTTGAGGTCAAAAAATTTTTGACTTTTTTTTTGAAAAAAACGCCATACTATACTATGACGCTTTTTATGACATTTTGAGGTCAAAAAATTTTTGACTTTTTTTGTCGAAAAAACGCCATACTATACTATGACGCTTTTATGACATTTTGAGGTCAAAAATTTTTGACTTTTTGTCCCGAAAAAACGCCTTACTATACTATGACGCTTTTTTATGACATTTTGAGGTCAAAAAAAATTTTGACTTTTTTATCTGAAAAAACGCCATACTATACTATGACGCTTTTTATGACATTTTGAGGTCAAAAAAATTTTGACTTTTTCGACATTTTGAAAAACGCCATACTATACTATACTATGACGTTTTTATGACATTTTGAGGTCAAAAAAAATTTTGACTTTTTTTATTTTGAAAAAACGCCATACTATACTATGACGTTTTTTATGACATTTTGAGGTCAAAAATTTTTTGACTTTTTTGGCCGAAAAACGCCTTTACTATACTATGACGTTTTTTATGACATTTTGAGGTCAAAAATTTTTTTGACTTTTTTATTTAAAAAAACGCCATACTATACTATGACGTTTTTATGACATTTTGAGGTCAAAAATTTTTTTGACTTTTTTGGCCGAAAAACGCGCATATACCATACTATATGACGTTTTTTATGACATTTTGAGGTCAAAAATTTTTGACTTTTTTTTGTCCAAAAAACGCCATATACTATACTATGACGTTTTTATGACATTTTGAGGTCAAAAAATTTTGAGGTCGAAAAACGCCATACTATACTATGACGCTTTTTATATGACATTTTGAGGTCAAAAATTTTGACTTTTTTGTCCGCGCCTATACTATACTATGACGTTTTTATGATATTTGAGGTCAAAAAAAATTTTTTTTTGTTCAAAAAACGCCATACTATACTATGACGTTTTTTATGACATTTTGAGGTCAAAAATTTTTGACTTTTTATCAAAAAACGCCATACTATACTATGACGTTTTTATGACATTTTGAGGTCAAAAATTTTTGACTTTTTTGTTTCGAAAAAAACGCCATACTATACTATGACGCTTTTTATGACATTTTGAGGTCAAAAAATTTTTGACTTTTTTTGTCCGTAAAAAACGCCATACTATACTATGACGCTTTTTATGACATTTTGAGGTCAAAAAAATTTTGACTTTTTTTGTCCGAAAAACGCCATACTATACTATGACGTTTTTTATGACATTTTGAGGTCAAAAAATTTTGACTTTTTTTTGGCGAAAAAACGCCATACTATACTATGACGCTTTTTTATGACATTTTGAGGTCAAAAATTTTGACTTTTTTGGTCAAAAAACGCCTTACTATACTATGACGCATTTTATAAAATTTTGACATTTTGAGGTCAAAAACATTTTGACTTTTTTTGTCCGAAAACGCCATACTATACTATGACGCTTTTTTATGACATTTTGAGGTCAAAAATTTTTGACTTTTTTGTCCAAAAAACGACGCCATACTATACTATGACGTTTTTTATGACATTTTGAGGTCAAAAAATTTTGACTTTTTTTGGTGAAAAAACGCATACTATACTATGACGCTTTTTTATGACATTTTGAGGTCAAAAAATTTTGACTTTTTTGGCCGATTTTGACGCCATACTATACTATGACGCTTTTTTATGACATTTTGAGGTCAAAAAATTTTTTGACTTTTTTGTCCGAAAAAAACGCCTTTACTATACTATGACGCTTTTTTATGACATTTTGAGGTCAAAAAAATTGACTTTTTTTGGTCAAAAAACGCCTTTACTATACTATGACGCTTTTTTATGACATTTTGAGGTCAAAAAAATTTGACTTTTTTTAATCGAAAAACGGTATACTATACTATGACGTTTTTTATGATTTTTGAGGTCAAAAAAATTTTGACTTTTTGGTCCGAAAAAAACGCCATACTATACTATGACGCTTTTTTATGACATTTTGAGGTCAAAAATTTTTGACTTTTTGTCGAAAAAAACGCCATACTATACTATGACGCTTTTTTATGACATTTTGAGGTCGTAAATTTTTGACTTTTTTGGTCAAAAACGCCATACTATACTATGACGTTTTTATGACATTTTGAGGTCAAAAAATTTTGACTTTTTTTGTTTAAAAAAAACGCCTTATACTATACTATGACGCTTTTTTATGACATTTTGAGGTCAAAAAATTTTTGACTTTTTATTCGAAAAAAACGCCATACTATACTATGACGTTTTTTATGACATTTTGAGGTCAAAAAATTTTTGACTTTTTATTTAAAAAACGCCATACTATACTATGACGCTTTTTATGACATTTTGAGGTCAAAAAAATTTTGACTTTTTTGTCGAAAAAACGCCATACTATACTATGACGTTTTTTATGACATTTTGAGGTCAAAAAATTTTGACTTTTTGGTCGAAAAAACGCCATACTATACTATGACGCTTTTTATGACATTTTGAGGTCAAAAAATTTTGACTTTTTGTGCTTTTTTTTGACGCCATACTATACTATGACGTTTTTTATGACATTTTGAGGTCAAAAAATTTTGACTTTTTGTTTAAAAAAAACGCCATACTATACTATGACGTTTTTTATGACATTT